>CM010929.2:520261494-520321399 GCA_002915635.3 Ambystoma mexicanum
CACTATATCAATGGTGGGGGAGAAATGTCCATGAATAGGTATTGCCGCTCTTCCTTTGTCGTCCTAGGAGAAGAAAACCTGGAGACTGGCCAAGGAGGACGATCCGGAGACCGGGAGCAGAGACGCAAGGGGCCCAGTGTACCGCCCAATACTCCCATCAGGACCGGCGAGGAGAACCGACTGATCCACCCCTGATGGAGGAAAGGATGCTGAACTTTGTCATCTGCGGAATTGGAAGAAGATGATGCGGACCTCCCAGCACGTGGGTCAACATCCTTAGCACCCGACATCCCCTCGACTCAATCCAAGTGCAGTCGGGCGGGGGGGGTTGTTGGGTGTTCTGACCCACGTTTGGACTATTATGCTACAACATTTGGTGCTGTGGGCTTAGGAAATCCAAGATGGCCGAAAAAGCCCACATGTGCGCCAGAATCTATGAAAACCGCGCAGTTTGTGCGCACACCAAAATGGTCGCCTGACTTGCCACCCCCCGGTGCGGGTGTGCTGGGTCAGAAGAGCCATGAGTGAAATGGGGTGCCAAAGAGAAAAACAGCAGTGCCTGTTCGCTAGAAAGCACTTTAAAAATCACCCTTTGTTTCTCTGAAGGCAAGCTCAGAATGCCCATTTCAAACATTGCAGAATATCCAACAATCTCACTGAACACCAGCAGACATTTGACAGAATAAAGTCTTGTGGCATACAAAATCTGGAAAGAGGATGAGCCTAAAATAATGTTCATAGCAAAACTGGCTGAGCTGTGGATTTCAGCAGTTAAGTAAATTTGGACTGAAAGACACTAAAAATCTAAATGTTTAAAAGAAATGAGTGACCTACTTTTGAGTGTCACATAGGTTGCAATTGTTTAAATGTCATAGTTTTAAACTTAGAATCAGCATTCTAGCTGCATGCGTAAAAATTGGAAGTTTGATTTGGACAGGAAAACTGGCAGCCAAAGAGACATTTAGCTGAGGCCTGGCTTAAAAAGAGAGGGAATTTTGCCCACCAGCTACCCCCGACAGGAGTTGAGACTTGCACAACAGCTGTGTTCCCAGGCCTAGCTGCCTTTTGCTGTTCCCACCAAAAGGGATATGACACTTCTCTGATTGAATTACCTGGGCTCTGCAGGAAATTGAACAAAGCCCTGTCCTGACTCAGGCAAATGTTTTATTGGGGGGTCGTAAAAGTGGCTTCCTCCTGGAAGGAAAGGGGAGGAGCACTGCCTGTGAGAGCAAGCTGGCTTGGCAGAACTGGAAAAACCAGAAATTCAACCTTGTGCTGGGGGAAACCACACCCCTTTGGGGCCAGAACATAAATCTAAAAAGATGGATCATTCATAGAGCGGACTTGTGAAAATTTTATAAGTGATATCATTATTCTTGTGATTTTTCTGTGCACATTTGAAGACGTGTTAGGACCCGGTGGTATGTTCAGGGGGGTTTTAGCGGAAAAGAGGATATTACTCTAAATGTATGTATGTTAAAAATCTGACACTCCACCACCTAATGCCCACATGCTTTGCGAACATTTGTGTAAATGCGGGGACAAATCCAATATTGGTAACCCGACCAAAAAGTGAAATATGTTGCCATTTTTGAACCCAAGCTCCTAGAAACGACAGAATTGGAACAGGGGCTACCATCAGTAAATGCATGATGTGTGTATGCAATGCCAAACAACTGTCTATCGGGGAAGTATGTATTTGGATCAGATATAGATTGTGTGTAAAGTTGACAGGGGTGGGTTCTCTGTATCATAAACAGACCTCATCATGATGACACTTCATTTCATTCCCCCAATCAAGGGGAAGAGGAGGAAGTGGCCAATGACAAGTGGAGAGGGGTAGGGCCTAGAAAGCTAGCCTCTCCACCCACTTTCAAAACACATAAAAGCAGACAGTCAGGGACAGATAGAGACATTCTATTCCATCTGCTGCGGGACGCTCTGCCGGGAAAATCCATACTTTACCTCCATCAACCTCCAGAGAGCCAACACAGAGACTTCAATCTATCCACCTTCAGAGACCAAGACTTTACTTCAGAATTTGTAGCAGAGAGGTCAACTACAAGCTAAATCCCTCTTTAGCAGGCCTCAAATCATTGCAACTATTCACAGCCAGGCGAGCTGTTTGAATTCTTTGCAAGAACTCTGGCCATTTGCCAGAGAGCAGTGTTGTATCCAGAGAGAGACCAGCTGAACCGGAGACCGCTGTATCCGGACCCACAGACCTGATCAGAACCAGAGACCCAGACCAGCAGAGTAGAGCTGACCCAGACGCTGTGCGCAGAAACCGTCCGTGGCGAGTGAAGAAAACCTGTTGACCAGATCCGTGGCGAGGCCTATTTCTAAATATATTGTGAGTACCTAGCAGAACTGTGCAGAACCAATCTCTTAGTTAAAATAATATAATTCAATCTATTTTAATCTAACCAGAACTGCCTCCTAACTGTCACCTGTCATTTGCAAAGCTGTCACTAGTCATTTTCTAGCTGCAAGCTGTAACCTGTCGCTTTGAACTTTTAAAATTTAAAATCCGAAAAACTACCTTTATTTAATCGTCCGTATCTCTGGAACCGTTTGGGCTAGGAACTTGGTTTAACTTTCCTCTGAAAGCTTAGAATCTCAGCTTTTCAACAAGCTTACCGACTTGCTCCGTATACTTTTGCTGTAATCACGATTCTCGCACTCGCGAATTTTACCGCGATTTGCGATTTGGTTAAAAATCCAGCCACGTGTGAAAACAGCAGCTTCATTGCTTTCCTTTGCCAAAAATTCGTTTAACCTGCTAGTTACTCCTAGATCCTTGCTAAAGTGAGCCTGAACTCATCCCAAGTATATTTCACTCACCCTGAACCTCCTAAAGGGAAATTAAAACCATTTTCAGCATATTTCTCACTGCATTGTCACCATATTCATAGCATTTTGCCTGTGTTTCAAAACTCCTATCTGTTGTATAAGCTGCTGGGGGAATTGAACTGAATTCTATTTGATTGCATTCCAAAGAACTGTGTCATCTTCATCTCCTTACAGTGCATAAAAAAGGGGGGGTGAATTGTCCAAGAAAGTGATTACATTGTCTTTTGCTGCAATCCTATCAAGTTAATTCTGTACTGCATTTCATTCCACATTGCATCCATTTGAAACCATAAAAGTATTGTTGCTATCGTATCCATCCTATAACCACTCATCATTGATTATAAAGAAGTGTGCTAGTGCCGGACTATCCATTATTGATTACTGCTCAGATTAAGTGTGATATTCAATTATTAATTTATTATAAAGTGTGATATATATATAAATTGTTTAAATTCTCAAATAAACTTTTAAACTTGCAAAACAGAACTACTTTGTGGCTCAGTGGGGTCAGGGGGATTCCAAGAGAGGGGTGTTATATAGGGGTAGTCATCCAGAACGCATGAACTGGACGTAAAGATATATCAATAAGGGTTTCCATTCAGTACCCCAGACTAGGCATTGACTTAGCTGTAGTGTTGAATTGAATCCTCTTACATGTGCATGCACTAGGTACGGAGCAAACATGTGCTAAACATGAAGAAGATGAAACTAGGTAACATGTGCATTTATACATATAAAACATTAACATAGCATATATAAGACATGAAGAATGCCTACATATGCAATATGTAAGCTGAATGCAACATGAATGACACATAAATATAGCTCCCTAACATAGAAATGCAATAATAATGAGCAGCCATCTTTTCCAAAATTGAATCCTCAACACGCTTCTAAGTAAACAAAAGGCCTCAATGCTTCATGAAAATTCAAAATGCTCAAAATGCTCAAATAACAAAATACAGATCAGTGCAGAGCTCTGACAGTAGCTAGAAAAACAAGCAAAGGTTATCATGAATAAGGAAGCATAGGAACGTTGCAGCGAAAGCACAAGATAACTAATCCCAGTACGAAGCCATATATTGTTAGATGAACTAAGAGCTCAACTAGCCTTTGTAAGCCAGGTGCAGGACAATTATAAACCAAAGACTACATGAAGAATAACTCAATAGTGACCCCAGTGGCAAGAGAAACCATAATACTGACATTAATAATTGTTAAAATCCTAATAAATTCAGGGTGAAATAATTTCAAACATGGTCCCATTGCACGTGACCCATATTTGAAGAGCACTGCAAATTAACTGGCAACAAATACAGATAAGACACCTGTCTTACTCCTTACACATATCCCCAGACATGAGACACCACACAAGGCCAAATACAAGTAGATCACTATGGTTCATGGCCTAGAATTGAGGGATGCCATCTTTTTTAATTGGAAGGAAAGCAGTCTGTGGACCTCTCTCCCCTACTCCTATCTGGTTCATGTCTTAAAGACAGTTGTCCAGGTTTGGTCACCAAGAGCCAACAAATAAGAATCCTGAACATTAGGCCACCCATTACGTATTATGCCAACAATTACATATTGTAGAGATAATTAATATCAATTTTGAGTTGGTCCGCGGAAGGAGCCATCAGAATATCATAACTCAATTACATTTTTTACACTTATAGAGTCTATATGTAGCCAATCCCCTTAATCAATCCCTAGTCCTTTTAGGATTTGTACTGAAAGATTATGTTGTGATGTCAGCAATGAAACATTTTGAGTGTTTAATCCATTGTTTATATTGAATTAATCATGAGTTTGTAAGTGATTTCAATCCAGCACTCCAACTAAGTCAATGCCTAGGATGGGATGCCCAATGGAAACCATTATTTCTATATTTTTTATGTCAAAAGTTTGTTTAATTCTGGATGATGTACCCTTATATAATGCCCCTCTCATTAATTCCCCCGGTCTCACTGAACCAAGAAATAGGTTTGTTTTTGCAAATTAAAAGATGTATTTGAAGAATTGAACAATATATAGATTATACTTTCATGAATATGAATAATATCTGAATATCACACTTATGAATATGAACAATGATCAGCAATGGGTAATATTACAATATCAACAATCTCTTTAATCACTTAAGAGCAGGAATAGGAAGAATAATCTAACAGAGAATACTTTGTATGGTTCAAGAAATTGCAATGATAGGAAGAAATGCAACACAGAAATAAAACTTGATATGACTTCAATCGAAAGACAATATGATCACTCTTTCCCCTGTGACTACTCACTCCCCCCACTATGCAATATGAAGAGATGGAATGAGGGCACACATGTATAAGGAATAACAATCAATAATGCAGTTCAATCCCAATTCCCCCAGCAAGCTTAGAGAGAACGGGTATGCTTTAAAAACAGGTAAAAATGCTTTTGAATGTGATTTGTAATGAATGGGAAAATGCTAAAATTGATTTTAATTCACTAAATGGGATTCAGAACTAGTGAAAGTTGCTTTGGATTGGGTCAGGTCAACACTAGCAATGATTATAGAATGATTAGCAGATGGAAAACGAAATTCAGAAGTTGAAAGCACGAAATAGCTGTTTTTCTATGGAGTGAAATTTAGCCAAAGGCGAAATCGCAGCAAACGTGATTGGCGGAAAAACTATAAGGAATTGCAATGTTTTGGGTTTGTTTGAAATCTGATGACGTTAGCTTCAAAGTAACATTTAAATTTTGTTTCTAGGACGTACGGTTCAAAAGATACAGAGGTTTTTGTGAAGGTAGATTTTTCAGAAAGAGTCAATATTCAAAATGAAAGATGTGCTTTAAAGATTAGGAACCAAGATGGACTTATACTAAGGAGTTATGAAAGTACAAGATACCCAACGGGACAACCACCAGAACAGGGCGCCTTCCGCTCTGATTGCTGTGCGCCAGGAAACTTGACTTTCTTCAGAAAATATCAGCGCACAGATGATTATCGCTACAATTATCACAAACTATATAATGAGAAGAATTCAGGATAGACACAAGATTCTATAATGCAGTTCTGGATAGGTTGAAATGGATTGAATAGGATTACTTTAAACTAAGAGATGACTATGGACAGTTCTATACTAAATACTCACTCCTATGGCTTTGGAATGGAATGGTCCCGTCAAAGATCTGGTCAAGGGTTTGGCTGGGAGTCTCTCGCCACTGGACAGGTCTCAGGCACTGGGTTCTGCTCTTAGCAAGGCCCTCTGGTCTGCACGGCCTCTTGGACTGCGTCTGACGGGTTCTGGGTTACTGCTCTGCTGGACGGATCTGGATCTTGGGTTCTAGCACGGGTTCTTGGCCAGAACAGCAACATAGCTCAGCCAGGCTGTTGGATTTTTTGGTGCCCCTTGGAAGTTTAGGGGTTAAATCAGGTTTGCAAGGTTTTTAAAGGCCTGCTGAAAAGGGTTCAGCTTTTTGGATTAGGCGTCTGCTTCAGGGTTCTAGAGTCAGGTTCTAGAGTCTGGTTCAGGAGTCTGGTTCTGGAGTCTGGATCTTCCTGCAGGGTGCTTCGCAAGTGGATCAGTTGATGAGTGAAAGTGTGTGTCCTTCTTGGTCCTCAACCGTCCCTATTTATCCATTTCCAAAGTGGGTGGGGAGGCTGATTATCTATGCCCAACCCTCTAAGGATCTGATAGGTCAGAGAATTTCCCCTCTCCTGATTTGAGACAGGAGCAGTGTGTCATATGTGTCAGAGTGACACTTTGTTTATGGTCCAAAGGAAATCCCTCCTCTTTGCTTTTACTTAGGAAATCTATTTTCCCCCAAAAACATTTTTCCAAGATGCACAACTTGTGAATAATACATAATTACATGACAGATTGCTTAAGGTACATTTCTGTCAACTCTCATTTTCCTACGAGGTCTAGTTCATAAATGACACCTTTTTCACACTTTTGGTGGGTTTCTCAATGTTAGTTCTGCACCAATTTTTATACATGCATACACATCCCATCTGGGCATATTCCTGTAATTTTTCATGTTCCTAACATAAACACAATGGCTATAATATGAATAGTTTCCGGGATTCAGTCTCAGAACATTGCACAGATTCCAGATTAGTTTTAAACTGTGAGCGAATTTTTCATTTTAACAACCTATAAGTTTCATATTTTTGTCAGTTCAGTACAATTTGATATAAGCATTTTTCTAAAACATACATTTACTTCAACTTCAATCCACATTTCCAGTCTAGCCTGCCTCTAAAGCTGGGCTGAGTCAGAGGGTCACATGGCTTGTCTTCCTGCCAGAGCAGTTGTTGTCAGTCACACCCGAATTAGCATTTTCTATTCAGTTCAAAGAACCCATTGTTTCTTGTTCAGGGCAGGAGAGAAAATCTCCTCCCCTTCTGATTAACCTGCCAATGCAAAATCCTCTCCTTTTGGTGGGCATGAACAAGGCGGGAGGTTCTCAGGGAAAGAAAGCCTCTTGGAAGTTTTAGCTAAATCAGGTTACCTTATGGTCAATTGTGACATAGTTCCTTGTGAAATATGACATTTATACATTTAAAATCAGCAAACATATCTGTAATTCCAGTCTTTTTCAACATGAAATCAATGTGTGGCGCTCTATATGGCATTTTGATGGAAATCCCTTCTTTTCCATATTTAGCTTCTGAAAACACAAGTTTCTCCTGTCAGATTTAGAGATCGCCAGCACCTGTCGGAGGCGAGTAACGGTACTGCACCCATTTTTGACAGATTTCTTTCCATCAAGTATCTTTAAAAGTGGATTTTATAACATAAATTCCTGCTGACATTGCATTTATGTGGATTCTTGCAGTAGAATAATGTGGAACAACCAGCAAGGAAGTTGGATCTTTTAGGTGGTTTGTGAGCCATAATCTTTGCAAATTTGACAACCAAGAAAACGGATTTCCAAACAGCTCTGTGTTTCTTTTGGCAATCAGCATTGCTTTTTCAAGTGGTTTCAGGCTACTTTGTGGGTAGCCGAATGGTGGGTTTTGGCAGTGGTCTCCTGTGTTCACTGAGATAGGCAAAAGTGGATGACGGCCTATTTTTCAGATTTTTTTACTGCTTAATTTTGGGTGATTTTAGCAAGCAGCATGCTTTCCAGTGGCCATTTCTGAGGTTTCTGCTGCCAGCAATGCACAGTAATGTTGCAGGGCCTGGACTAGTGGGTTGACACATCCCACAAGCTCTAAGACTTGTATGTGTGTATGTTGACCCTGCTTTATTTTGATGATAATAAAGCATGGTTTTGCTTTGTACTTTGCCTATCTATTTCTGTTATTGAGTCTGGTTTAATCTGGATCCAGAATCTTTGTGTAATTTGGGACTTTCCAGGCCACCGTAACAGTATCACAACCTTAACTAAAGCCAGGTTTATTGTCTTTCCGTAGGTAGGTTTTGTGCCTAATAATCCAATGGTGGGAGTTCATCAGTAGGTCAGGCCATATACCTCTGGGAAGACTCTGGGGCCGATTCATGGAACAAACGTGCGCCGAAAATCTTCGCGCAAGCATGCGCAAGCATGCGCAAGCGGAAAAAAACAGGCGCACGCGCACATGGAAGTCCCTGCGCGTGTTCACCGCGGGATGTGCGGCAAACCCGTGCATGGCGCACAAGTCACTGCAACATCGCGAAAGGCGTGCGCGACGCGCACAGTGAAAGCGCACAACCTCAGCGCACACACCAGAAAGTGGGCGGGACATGGGGCGTAACGCGCGGAATGGGGAACAACACGCGAAAATAAGGGCGTAACTGGGGATGTACTGCAGGGAAGCAGACGGAACGCCCACACGCACTCGAACCACACGTATTCATGGAATCGAATAGGCAAAGCCACGCACAGCCAAAGACACGCACAAGCTGAAACACGGCCGCCACACGAAGGCAGGCGGTAGAGTCCCAGCGCATCAAAAAAGTGGCGCGCGGGAAGTTAAATACGCGATTGAGCGGGGTACGTGGATTTCAGGGGTGCGCGAGAAATTCTACACGCGATTGGCCTGGGTACGTGTATTACAGGGGTGCGTGAGAAAATCTACACGCGATTGGCCTGGGTACGTGGATTACAGGGGTGCGCGAGAAATGCTACACGCGATTAGCCTGGGTACGTGTGTTTCCGGGTGCGCGGGTAGTTCCACACGCGATTAGCCTGGGTACGTGTGTTCCGGGGTGCCGTGAACTTTCACACGCGATTGGTTGAAATCCACGTGTGTTCTGTCATCACGTGCAATGAGGGATACACCCTCGCACGACACGTCACAGACGCGCTCACGCGCTGAGGGCCTTTGGTCCAATGAAAATGCGTATGCGTGCAGACGCGCTTACGCGCTAAGGGCCTTTCCTCGAATTACACGCTGACGTGCAGATTTTTCACGTGCCAAATCACTCCGTATCAAGCTGGCCACGCGAATACACACGGAAGACCACGCTCCTGCCCAGAAGGCCGAATCACTGCCCCCCAGTGCCCCGAGCAGCCTCCCACGTGCCATCTGCTGCTGCCTGCCTGCCTGCCTGCCTGCCTGCCTGCTGCCACCGTGCCCTGCCATTTGGTGCCTGCACATCAGCCATCTGCAGGGGTCCAGTTGCTGTGTCCACCCCTGCTGGAACAGTAGACTCCCGACTGGGATACCATCGCTCCACAGCCCAGCCCCAGGACCCAGTTGCCCACCCACGCCTGCCTCGGGGGTCGCCATGTCGGGGCAAGCACCATCTGAGACCAGTGGCGACCCCAGCCAGAGAGGCAGAGGGCACCAGCTTCAGCGAGAAGGAAGTTGGTGTCCTGGTGGAGCATGTCCTGGGGCATTATGATGCCCTCTTCGGAAGACCACGCGCCAACAAGGAAGGACGGGAGAGGATCTGGGACGATGTAGTGGTTGCCATCAACGCGGAGGGGGTGGCAACCCGCGACATCAAGCACATCAAGAAGCGCTGGGAGGACTTGAGGTCCAGGACCCTCAATAAGGCCCGCGCCTCGCGGAGGGGGGCCGGGCACGCCTGAGTGACATCCAGATGAGGGTCCTGGAACGCGTAGACCCAGCGCTCCACGCCCAGATCCTTCGGAGGCAGACCCATCTGGAGTTGGCCGGTAAGTGGCCAAGCATTACTGTGTGAGACAGGGCATGTTGCAGTGTGCTGGTTGTCTGATACCTGCCTGTATGTGTGACATAGGCCATGTACGTATGTGTGTGTGCAGGGACATCATGGTCAGGCATGTGAGTACAGTGATGTGTGAACCACATGGTTGGTGCATGTGTTCTATTGCAACATGGGGGGCTCTGTGCGGAATGGACACATGGAAGCATGGCAGTCTCTGTTCCTGGACATGGGTGGGGGTGAGGGATGGGTGCTGGTCCCATGTACACGTATGGTGTCCATGTGTGTGTGTCTGACCTGCGTGTCTGTGACTTGTAACTGCCATGGATGCATGACACATGTCTGTGACAATGTTCAGATTCACTGATGGAGCCTAGTCATCCTTGTATCCACTGCGTCTGTGGTGTACGAGGCCAGATGGATGGAACTACGGTGAGGTGTGTGCATGTGATGGCAAGACCCATGATGCATGTGAGTTTAAAACCAACATTGTATGAATCATGAGTCCCTTGGTCATGTATGCCAATGTCCATGGCATGCGCCATGCCTGTTACTGTATGTGTTTTGCCTGCACTGACCCATGTGTTGTGGAGGGACATGATGGAAGTGATGTATGACAGTGCCACTCATCTGCTGTTGCTTCCTGTCTAGAGGACCATTGTACAGTACCCTGATGCTTGTGTTCTATGTCTCCCTCTACACAGTGGCAAGTGAAGAAGAGGGCGGAGAAGGCGCTGTGGAGCAGAGCGGCGGGGATGCCGCCACGGCTGCAGCGGAAGGGGTGGGTGAGCCCCCACAGGGGCTTGCACCGGCGGAAGACGGCGTGGAGACATCCAGGTTGGTGGTTTCCACAGAGGGGGAGGAGGCCGCTACTGAGCCACACATGGGGCCTGGTGGGGGCATCCCCGCTGGTGCAAGTGGTGCAGTCCAGGGCCAGGGCCAGGAGGCAGCACAGGTCGCCGTGGAGGTGCCTGTGCATGTCACTGTCCCTGACACTGTGACTGCACCACCATGCACCAGCAGGGATGCCCCATCCCAGGCCCGTCCGCAGGTAGGGGAGATGTCCATGTCATCTGACACTCCTCTACCTGCGGACGAGGGGACCCCTGGCCGTGTGGAGAGGGTCCTGATTGGTGTCGCGTTGCGCACGGCTGGCATTCGTGATGAGGTGCATGCTTCCCGGGAGGAGCATGCACATCATCACGAAGAGCACCGTGCGTACGTGAACCATTTGGGAGCCGCAATGGTTGGGGTTTCCTACATGTGTGTGGCCTTCTGGCGACCCTCTCCTCCTCTGTGGGGCTATGCGCCAGTCGTGCTCCATGCCGTCTTCCGGCCCAGATGCCACCAGGGCCCCTGTGGACCTGCCCCGACCAACGCAGCCAGCTCGGTGGGGACCCCATCCCTGCCACAGTCGGGAGTCGAAGGTCCAGCAGGGTGGACACACCAGCAACTGTCCGCCTGCAGATGGAGGATGTGCCGGCATCATCTGGCAGGGCACGTGCACGACGGCATCGGTGGATTCCATCAGCCTGGATGCCGTCGTGCTGGCAGAGGCAGTGGCGTCGGAGGCAGCAGCAGGCTCGACGTGGGAGGCATCATGGCTCGGGCCATCAAGATCAGAGGGGCAGGCATCGGCCGGAGGTCAGGAGAACCCTGGGATGGCAGTGTCTTCCGTGTGGGAGCAGTTGGTCCAGCGGATAGGTGCGGAGCGGCAGCGGGCGGAAGAGGAGCGGCTCACCATGGTCAGGGCGGAGTTCTCCATGCGTCGGGCGTTGAGGCGGGCTGAGTGCCTCGAGGAAGCTCGCAGGGAGTTTGAGGTGGACACGGGGTTGTCCCTGCGAGACCTCGGGGCCAGGACAGAGTCCCGCCTCGGGACATCGACATGGAGTTCGATGATGCCCTGGCCGGCAACATCACAGAGTGAGCCGCAGGACTTGCCCGCTGCCATTGTATATAGTTCTTTAGTTAGTTAGTGTTAGGTTTCCTTAATTTTTAAGTTTTTTTTGGACCGCTCGGACAATGGCCACTTTTCTGTATATATTTTTATTATTAGTTAGTAGTAGTAGGTTTCATTTATGGTGTTGGGCTCATGGACCCTGGGATATTCTTGTACATAGTTTGATGTTTGGAAAACATTTGTTGGATTTATATTTGTGTTCACCATGAGGCAATGGTTTTTCCTTATTTTTTCCCCCCATTATTTTGCTTTGGACTACATTAGTTTTTGGATTCCTTTGTTTTTCGATTTTTTCTATTAGTTCTCGGACATGGACCATTTGTTTTGTCATCCCCATTGTTGTGTGTTTTATTTCTTTACTTCATTTTCATCTTTAATACATATATTTATTACTTACATTTGTGGTATTTTCTCATTGGTTTCATGCATGTAATGATATGGGTTTTGACATTCACTTGCACCCATTGTGTATGTGTGTGTGACGGACATGTGTTCATTTACATACTTGCCATTGGGGTTGTATCATGTAATTGCATCTACTATGTGGGTGGATGCAATCCTTGGCTGGGTGTTTGTGCTGGGTATGCTGCCCATTACTGCCATGATTGCGTTTCGTCAGGACCTGGGGGCAGGGGGACATGAGTGGGGGCCTGCAGGGGGTGGGGGTGCAAGGGACATGAGTGGGGGCCTTCTGGGGGTGGGGGTGCAAGGGGACATGAGTGGGACATGGTTGGGGGCCTGCTGGCAGGTGCCCCACAGTGCTGGGGGGTGGGGGTGCAAGGGGACATGAGTGGGGGCCTTCTGGGGGGTGGGGGTGCAAGGGGACATGAGTGGGACATGGTTGGGGGCCTGCTGGCAGGTGCCCCACAGTGCTGGGGGGTGGGGTGCAGGGGGACATGAGTGGGGCCTGCTGGGGGGTGGGGTTGCAAGGGGACTTGTGTGGGGGCCTGCTGGGGGTGGGGGTGCAAGGGGACATGTGGCTTGGCTGGGGGGCATGCTCATGGTGGATGGGCTGCCTGCGGGACATGACCAGGGGTGCAGGGTAGTCCCCTGTGGTGTGGGCTGCCTGCAGCAGTCGTGGACGGGGGTAGAGGGGAGACCTGGGAGGACCCACACTGGCAATTCACCTCTTCAACTTCCCGCACACCCACGTAATACACTGCCCCACTCGCACAGGCCCAATCGCGTGTAGGATTTCTCGCGCACCCCTGTAATACACGTACCCAGGCCAATCGCGTGTAGATTTTCTCGCGCACCCCTGAAATCCACGTACCCAGGCCAATCGCGTGTAGAATTTCTCGTGCACCCCTGAAATCCACGTACCCAGCCCAATCGCATGTAGATTTTCTCGCGCACCCCTGAAATCCACATACCCAGGCCAATCGCGTGTAGAATTTCTCGCGCACCCCTGAAATCCACGTACCCAGGCCAATCGCGTGTAGATTTTCTCGCGCACCCCTGTAATCCACGTACCCAGGCCAATCGCATGTAGAATTTCTCGCGCACCCCTGAAATCCACGTACCCAGGCCAATCGCGTGTAGATTTTCTCGCGCACCCCTGTAATACACGTACCCAGGCCAATCGCGTGTAGAATTTCTCGCGCACCCCTGTAATCCACGTACCCAGGCCAATCGCGTGTAGAATTTCTCGCGCACCCCTGATATCCACGTACCCAGGCCGATCGCGTGTAGATTTTCTCACGCACCCCAGTAATACACGTACCCAGGCCTATCGCGTGTGGGGACACCCGCACACCCCTGAAATACATGCTCCCCGCTCTGCGTTTGCTGCTGCCCTTTGCGCTGGATTGGGGATTTTGATGGCTTTTCCCTGCGCGAGGGGCGTTCTTGGGGCGTAACTGACGCTGCTGCAGGGTCACTGCGCCACTCTGCGCCACGGCTGGTTGTGGATGTTGGAATCCATGAATACGCTGTGCGCCTGAATGTGTTTCGGCGCACGCGGCTGGCGCAGACTACCGCACGCGCACACTGTGCGCCAGCCGCGTGCGCCACTTGTGCGCCGAATTCTATGAATTGGCCCCTCTATGTCAGGACCTTAATATCCCATGCTGACACCATTTGTGGCAGATCAGAAGAAGGACACAGACTCTCAGAGGACATGATATACTCTGGTTTATTAAAGTAAAAGGAAAAGGCCTATCTTTATGGGTAGTCCCTGCCTATATTAATAACTTAGGTGATTGTTTGTCAGTTGTGTATGTCCAAAGAAACAAGGCCACTGTCCAAAACTGCACTAACTGACCCTACCACTAAGAGAAAACTATCTTAGGTCAGGAGAATAATTCCCTTCTCCTGAGGGTACTGCTAGTACCAGTCTTTAATATACAACTCAGAAATAGTCTCTTGTGATTTCTTGTATTAGTCTCTTTAATTGCCCAAGTGGGATGTTGTACTTTCTTTCTTCACCTTGAATCCCTCTTGTAACTCTCTTATTTGCTTTATACAGTTGGTCATAGACCTGCCTCTGTCCTTCGAAGGGGATATAGTTTCCTGGATCACTCTGGTTTTTAGCTGGTGTATGTCTGTAGGCTCTGAGTTCTGCCCTTCTCTCTCTTTAATACTATTTTGTTCTTCTGCAGGATAGCACTTTGTTTTCCCCTTTTCCTACTGGTTCTCTTATTATCCAGTTTCTCCTCAATGTTCTCTCTTGTTTCACAATATTCGTATCTATTACTTTGCAAAGTTAACTCCTTTCATATCTTCCACTGTGACAAGTTATCTGCGTTTTATAATGATTTTCTCTTGGTTTAGAATCCTTGTCTCCATTTGCTTTCAAAGTGAAATCTATTTCATATCTTCTCCTATGACGAGTTGACTGCATATTATAATGATTTTCTCTTGATGCACAATCTTTGTATACATGTAGTTTCAGAGCTAACTCTATTTCATGCCTTATATTATGATCAGTTGGCTGTATGACATATTGACTCTTTGGTGTCTCCCCACACCTCCTGTTCATTCAGTTACCTACTTTTGTGGCAGGGAATGTTGTTGGAGGATTTTGGCCCTGCTTGGTATCACAGACGTCATTTCCTCTCAGGTGTTTGTGTCCTTGCTCTCTCTGTTCTTCAGACCGACGGTCCACCACAGATTCGTGTCTGTGGTCTCACCACCATCTCTGCTTGGGCTCCAGCCCTGTTGGTCTCTTATGTCCTGAGATTACTGTGACTTTGGCATACCGGAAAGCAGCTGCAAGCTAGTTTGAAACTCGCAGGTTTCTTGCTCTTGTGCCTCGCCCGGTGTAGTGCAGCTTGAGGCCTCCAAGTGCCTGCAACTACGATCCTATCTCTCATCTCCTGCATCTCTTGCTTCTCTCTCCTCCATCTTTGGAAGCATGTTCTTTAACGTACTCGTCCCAGTATAGTGGTGATCCTGATTTAAAGGGATACAAACATTTTCTCCCAAGATAATAATATACCTATGGTGTTTCTTCATGTCAGTTTTGATAATTTATATTTTCTTAGTTTTAACACATCTCATGTAGGCCATGGTACACCAAGCCTAGGCAGTTTCTCATGGGAACGTGAGACCTTGTCCCATAAGAGGGAGTCTCTCCCGGTCAGGTCCCACTTGCCTCTACCTCTAGGCAGGGTATTGCAGAGTGGGCTCACCTCCCTAGCCTCACAGGAAAGGTCTCCGCCTTGGGGAGAAGGGACACATTCCCTTGAGTCGCTAGAGTAGTTACTACATTAATAAAATGGCTGGATGATAGCACTACAACCTTAGTAGTGGGGCATTGCGGGGCATCCATGGTAAGCCAGGTCAACTATCCCAATTGCGCCACATGCAATGCTCAAAATGTGGAACATAGCATACTAGTGGCCGAGAGGCCCTGTTGGTTTGAAAGCCATAACAAATCTTCTACGCCAACGTTACTCACTGAAAATGATGGTAAAGTGATAAATAGCTCTAGTGCAGTTGCTACTCCACCAATAACCGCTGAAGGTGTATCACAGTCATCAGATGTAACAGGAGGAAATGCTTGTGACTAGTAAATAGCTCGCACCTGAAAACAAAATGGCCTATTGGAAAACAGGCACGTCTTTTAAACAGTCAGTGAACCGCCAGAGCATGTACACATTTAACTAGTGCATGATGTAACAGGTGTGATCAATGTGTGAAGTTGAAAGCACAAGCACTTTTACTCTCTGTACCTCTCCACAGAGTGGGGATGGATACCCAGTTTAGAGGGATCGTAAAGACAGTGACCCTTCCTGAAAATGGGGATTAGCCAGAGCCCAGCAGCATCGGTTATTTAAAATCTTCAGAAAGGCCAAGTTGTAATATTCAGAAGTGCTCATCCTAATATATCTCAACCCCAAACCTCACAACCCGATGCTCCTGTATACTGACAAACTGTACAGACATTTCAACGGGCGTATAAAACATTCTCAGCCGCCGAGTATTATGATAAATTCCCATTTGTTAACTTAGATAAGTTACTGTTCTTGGTACACGGGCTAGCTGTTATAACATAACCTGTAAAAACACTGGTCAGGTGTATATTAGAAACTGTTGGACCCAATCATTCCAGATTGATACGCATTGATGTTGATGGTTAACCAGACCCTTATTTACAAGGGAACCCTCGTGCAATGTCTTCTGCTTTTTAACATTTCTGGAAAATCTGAGGAGGCTGCTGAAGAGTAAGACCAGAATTATGTGTTTTACACCATTAATAATCATTGCAGTGGTAGTCAGGCCCTGCTCCGAAGGTATTTAGAAACTTTTGAACAAACAGTCATATTATAAAATCTAAAAGCAGATGGCTATTAAATTTAAATGGCAGGTCTTTAAATCTGTGTGTGGCATCTAGTCTCATAGATTTAATCGACCTGTGGGGCTTTTAAGCCGCCGATATACGTGACAAAGCCTTGAAAGTCCATAAAAAGCTGGGAATTCTGATGGACACATCTATACGTTTTGGACAGTTGGCTCTCTTTGAGTGGTATTTTGCTAGAGCCATCACATACTGTACTTCAACAGAAGCGTAAAGCGATACTTCCTGCTAGCAGTTAAAACTGCAAAAACCATGTTGAATGTTTTACATCACGGTGACCATTTCTATGGTATGACAAATCTACAAAACCTTTGATGGCCTAAAACCCACTATAAGCATTGTCACCATATTTTCATCAACAAAAATAAACACAGTGTCCGTATCATTGTCGCTTGGTTGTAAGAGACAAGAGTAAAGTGCATAAGGAGTGATCTTCAAAATGTCTGCAATGTCACACCTTTGCAAGGTTGAATGTTTGTCTAAACATTCAAATTTTTAAAGGGCTGCAGGGGCTGTCTTGTGTGAGCCACGTTTTCACTGTCCCACATGCGCAAAATGTCCCCAAGGAGTCAGAAATATAATGGGTTAATTTGCAGAGTATGCAAAGTGCCTGTTGTCAACATGGCTGGACACATGTGTTGTATGACACCTGGTAGACCTCAAAAGAAAAGCAAGGATTATATTGTATATGACATTGAAGCCAGGCAGGAGGATATAAGGCATCAGCTAAACTACATTTATGCCAGACATTAAACAGTTGATACTTGTTGGAAGTTCAAGGGTTATTCATGAGTGACTGATTTTGTTAACACCCTTGTAACAACTAAATTCACAGGCTACATGTTTTTAGCTCATAATGACAAAGGGTACAGTGGCTATTTTTTACTGAAACAATAGCTGAAGGAGCGAATTAGAGTGGAACTTTTCACACAGGGTGCTAAACTCATGTCAATGTATGTCGTAATGTTGAGAATATGTTTTATCGACTCCTTGAACTTCCTACCCATGAAACTCAGTAAACTGCAAAAAGCTTTTTGTTTTCCCGGTTCAAAGGGCTTCTATACACATCTTTCAACACAGCGGCTAATCCAAACGATGTAGGCCCGGTCCTGGCCCCCTATAAATATGGCGTTCTGTTCATGAAGCCTATCGAGAAAGACCAGTTCAGGACGTGGTATAAGGCAAATGAGCATAGTGTATTTGATTTGGGCCAGAAATTAATGGCTTGCTGTAAAGAAGATGTCAACATTTTAAGACAGGCATGCCATTCATTCAGGAACGGGATCATTCAAACGATGCATTAAGAAACACCTATAGAGGGGGGGATATACGTGTTATACGTCGATCCTTTTAAAATTGTCACACTGGCTAGTTGCTGTTTGCAGATTTACAGACATTTGTACCTAAAGCCTGAAACATTCACGCTGCTGCCCCAGAATTCATACCACATGCATCAAAAAACGTTATTCCACAGCGGTTATTCAATGGCTCTTATACATAGCAGAGACCAAAAACATTGCAATACATCATGCTCTCACTGGTTGCGGTAAATACTGACTGGATGAATATGCTTTGCTTCAGGGTATGGAAACAGCCCCATACGAATTTAACAGTTGCTCTTATCACCGGTGTCCAGAAGTTTTGTGTGCAATAAAGATGGGAGTTAGGCTTAGGTATTTATTAAGGTGTGGAGGATGTGGGGTGGTTGCGGGGGTCTTTCCCTGCATTTTCTTTGCAGTGAAATGTGATAAACCATGATAGATCCAACATGATAACACAAGCTCTAAACCCATGGGCTGCTCAAGAACCACTGCATCAGCACTAGTTGCCATTTTCTAATTAGACATATCTTCGGCTGCACTCGCCTGATTGTTTTGAATGACATCTCCAACAGACTGCCCCATGGCAGTGGTGGAGAGGTGGCTGACTGCCTCAGAAGGTGTAGACATGTTCTCACCGGGCTCCCGATCTTCACGGTAAGCCATCGAAGTCTGAGATTCATCCATTGCATCAAGACTGTTGTATCTTCTTCGGAGGCAATACAGTAAATAACTATACTCTGGATCTCTGTGGCTGTCAGGGGCTGTTTTCTCCTCATTGTAACTGTAGCTGTTCATAATTATAGTTTCCTTGACACCATGCTGGCTAGCCCTGAGAAGATTGCATGTGTTTTCAAAGCATACAATAACAGCTATATATCCGTATTGTGAGACTCCACCCCTAATAGTGCCATAGCCTTAGAACCGCCTATAGACAAATATTTATATAGCACACAGCCCAATTCTTACTGTTGGACTGCTCTCCAAGTTATATTTTTACATGAAATCCATTGTGGTTCTTATCAAATGTATATTAAATTCATATAAAATGTATATAAAATGTATTGGGGTCATCACATTTGTTGGGGTTGGATTACATTTATAAGGATTCGGGTACATCTACATACAGTTTTTATATCAAGTTCAATATAGTTTTTATTAAATTTATATAAAATTCATATAACATGTATATAAAAATTTTGGGGAGGTCCTCACATTTACTGGGATTTAATTAAATGTATAGGGGGTCAGATACATCTGTAGCAAATGTTATATACACTACTGCAGGGTTCTTATCACGTTTATATAAAAGTTATATAGACTTTTTTGAGGGGAATCATATTTATTGGGGTTGAATTAAATTCATAGGGTTTCAGGGACATGGTAACAGGGCCTGGTCAATTGTCATTGATGAAACGTACCTCACCCTACTACTCATCAGATATGCCACAAGCTGCAAAGCCACCAACTCTGAACCTCATGGCTGCACAAACCAGTTGAAAGGCCAGACCCTATAATGGACACGGGACTGCATCTGGGCTCATCCACTAGGATGGTTCTTATGCTGCCTGCCAATCAGCTCATTCAGGGAGTTATTTATTTACACGCCAACCAGAATCTCCCCCCCAATTCTTCAGCCCTCCAGGCAACGTCTGCCTTTCCCCTCATGAGAAAACAAGACAGATAAGATATCACTGATCCTGCTGGATCACACAAATCTCATTCACACAAAAACGCATATATACTTGATACTGGTACCATGTTAAATGAATTGAGAGCCATAAATGGGGGCTCAACACATTGGGACTCATTACACGGTAGGCGGTAAACATGGCGCTATTAGCACCATGGTTGCCGTCGGTACCGTACCGAGTCCGCCTTGGTGGATGGCGGAATTGCCACCCTACTCCAAGGTGAGCGGGGGCGGTAATTCCCCATTGACCAAGGCCCTTCCCCATTCCCATTTTTGCCCCCATAGGGCATAATGGGAATGGGGAAGGTGCTAATTACGGTGCCGCAAATTGCGGTACCGTAATTAGCTCCGAGGTCCCTTTGCTGGTCCCGTCCTTAACGCCTGGAAAAACCAGGCGTTAAGAGAGGACCCGCAAAGGGACCTCGTAGTAAGGCGGTAAGGGTTTACCGGTACCGGTGCCCTTACCGGTACCGGTAAACCCTTACTGCCTACCGTGTAATGAGGCCCATTGACTGGGTTCCTTCTCAGGTGAAGGCCAAACAAAAACAGGTTTAGAACCATGCACAGTAGTAAAAACAACGCTTACTAGGATTGCATTTGCCATGTCTCAGCACACTACCTAAATAACTGGTGCTACTGTTACCTAATTGATTTGGACAGGTTTGTGTCATTTGAACATGTGACCTACAGGCTAAAGAAAGTATCTCAGCAGTGTGCACTGAACTCATCAAGCTATGTAACTCACAGGGCACTGCCTTGAGAAATCAGATGATTTATAAGTCCAATGCAGTCAGCCACATGTCCAGCCCAACAAATTAATGGGACCATTAGATGAAATAGTCCCATATCTTAAAACAAGTAGGTGACCTGCTAACATAGTTCCTCAAGGCAACGCTCTAAATGGCACAGCTGAGCACATTGACTGGGTGAACGGGAACAGATCAAAGTAATATATGATGCACTCAGATGTTAGTACAACCTTTGATACTGAAGAGGGAGGAGTATGAAGGAGACCCCGTTTTGAAGAACAATGGGCTTTGCACAAGAAGCAGGGAACTTCCTCGGAGGAGGACGGGAATGCACCTTGGTTGAGAAGCAGGGATGTTCCTTGGGTGGGGTGTGTAGATAGGTGAGGGTAGATGGGTGAGGAGTAGAAGATGTTTTTTGGGTGGTTAGAAGGGACGGGCCTCCGTAGAATTTTTGGTAAGGATAGTGTTCCCTAGATAGACAGCAGTGAATTATTGTCTCATTTACAATGCAATGACGTCGATGAAATTATCGATTATCTCAGATATCATTACTGAACTATTATGATGATTATAATATGTACACTATCCATGAGAAATACACTGCTTGTTTTTTTTTTTAAATGGAATAATAAAAATAGCAATACAGATAGTAAAAATACTGACAGCGATAGAAATAATAAATATGCAGAGTAACTACAGTAATCACTGTAAACATATTAGCAAAAGAGAGAAACTGAATTGCTTCTAGGTGCTGGAATAATGGGTGATATAATTGTCCAACGACTTGTATTAAATTGCTGCATCTCTGATAGAGGAAAGGTTGTCAGTCAATGGCAGTGACCTGCTTTTCTCTAGCCAGGCGCTTAGGACACCCCCAAGTGGCGAAAGCAGGTGAGTAAGCAGAATGCTGTGTTTAACTGGGAAATGTAAAAACAGAAGAAAGGGTGTATCAAACAACAGAAAAGTGGAATCCGTTTTTTTAATGTGCACATACATTTGGACTCTTCACCAGAAGGGTTGCACCTGGAAGCCGAACGTCCCATAATGGCAACTTGAGACAGTCAAGAAATGTGTCGCCAAAATGGTGCCTGGATTTAACCCAAAGTAATATGAGAAGAGGTCTGCAATACGTGTAGATTCCTGTATAGTGCTTGCTATCCTAGTGTTTAGTTTCATAGCGCTGTACCTAACAGAGGGGCCGATTACGTCACTGAGGTCCTTTTGTTAGTCTGAAAGCAAACATCTTTTTCAAATACCAAATCTGGGGGAGTTGAGCAGCTTTTCATGCAGATATCTACAACTTATGATGACATTACCTGAACAAATGTACACTTTAACTCACATTCAATGGAAAACACCATCAAAGAACTGACAGTGATTTCCCATATCCACTGCTGCAATCTGTCAACTTCAATTACAGCCTGAAACCATAGTTCAGTAAAATAATGCATGCATAGTAGAAATTTGCTTGTCACCTGAATGTCACAGGTTTTAATCCTGGGTCCACTCAGCTTCATATCTTTCTGAAGTCTATGGGCCTCATTACACGGTAGGCGGTAAACCATGGTGCTATTAGCACCATGGTTGCCGCCGGTACCATACCAGTACCACCATGGAGGAAAGGGGAATTACCACCACATTCCAAGGTTGGCGGGGCGGTAATTACCCCTTTCTCCATGGCCCTTCCCCATTCCCATTTTTTCCCCATAGGGCATAATGGGAATGGGGAAGGAGCTAATTACGGTAGCGCAAATTGCGGTACCGTAATTAGCACCAAGGTCCCTTTGCAGGTCCAAACTTTAACGGCTGGTCTACACCAGCCGTTAAGTTCGGGTCCCGCAAAGGGACCTCGTAGTAAGGTGGTAAGGGTTAACGGTCACCGGTACCCTTACCAGTGACCGTTAACCCTTACCGCCTTCCGTGTAATGAGGCCCTATGCCTCTTACCGTTCTGGTCAGGCAAATGTGTACCATCGAGTTGAGTAATAATACCTGCCAATGCTACCCAGAGATGATGCACAATGTAATGGTCAATCTTTGTAAGTACACTAATTTGTATTAGTATGCCCTACAGACCAATATCAAAACTCTGCCCAAATTGACAGGATAGAAAGGTTTGCTTTTACTAAATGAACAACATAAAAAGGAAATACTTCTACACTGGAGACTGAGGGGGGAAGCTCAGTCTTAACTCAGCTGATACCTCCCAGAACAAGGGATCTAAGTAAGTAAAGGCCAAGCCAGAGGCTGAATAGAGCGTGTGAGTCAATAAGAGGCATGAACCATATAGAAAAAGATGAGCTTGGTACGCCTTTATCTGCTTTCAGTTTTGAAGTTTGTGACCATTGAAAGACTGATGCTATAGCAATTAGATTTATGTTATGTTATGTTGATTTATACTGTGCACCGCTACCACCAGGAGTCCCCAGGCGCTCATGTGGCTCTGCAAGAGAGGGGTTTGGGGAGGTTAGTGAGGATAGTGTGAGAGTATAGGTTCAGAACCAGGAGGAACTGGCATTTGTGAGTGTTGTTTTGCATGTGGGAGTTTGTGCAGGAGGCCGTGTGTGTTATAACCCTTTTGGTAAGATTGAGTGCCTTCGGTGTGCGTTAGTGTTTTGTGTTGGTGTTAGTGTGTTGTGTGGGATTGTGGTCGGTTTGGTTGTGTGCACTGGTTAGATAGTGTCCATAAGGGATCCAGAGTCATGGGTGGCCGTAGCTGTAAGATTGTCCAGTGTCTTGGTGTGTAGTTGCATTGTTGATGGTTCTATGGACTATGTGGGTGGTTCTCTATAGGTGTGCTGCATCATCTTGAGATGCTGGTGTGAGTATAGAATTGATTCTTGTTTTTTTCTGTGTAGTGTGGACAGCCCAAGGTAAGGTATGGCGTCCGGTATGTGGGAGGAACAGGAAGGGGAGAATGGGTAAATTGGTCGGTTTGTTGGAGCCTTTGGTGCAGCTCTTTGGTTGATGCATGATGGTATCTAGCCCTGTTCTTGGTTATGGTTCTTTGGACCATCTCGTCTTCACTCTAGTTGTTTGTCTGTGGTATTATTGTTGCTGGCGTCCTTTGGGTTATCATTGTCTGTTGAGTAGCCAGGTTTCGCGCCGTTTCCTGAAGGTGATGTGGTCTTCTGTGGTTCTAATTTCTTTGGATGTGGTGTTCCAGATGTTAACAATTACACTTGAGAATGCTGTTACACCTAATTTTCTTTTTTCAAAGTGTGTAGTCTCTATTTGCAGGTCGTTGCTGGATCTTCAATCCCTTCTTGGGCAATACCGGCTAATCTTGTCTTGGAGGAATTCAGCTCCTTGTCTGTGAAAGGCTTTGTGAAATTTGATGTGTTTTTTACTGGTAACCAATGTAGGCTTTTCACTGCTGGAGTGATGTGGTCTCTTCTGTTTACTCTTAATATGATCCTGGCTGGAGTATTTTGCACCTTTTGGAGTGTCTTGGTGAGTCTTTCTAGGTAGAGGCGGTTTGCATAGTCATTTATTTTGAGTATCAGAGATATGATTGTGAGGGTTCTATGTTAAATGTTAAATGTTAAAGGTATTTGTACCGCGCACCGTCACCAACGGAATTGGTCCCCAGACGCTCAGGCGGATCTGTAAATGATAAAGGTGGGATGGGTTAGTAAGGTGAAGAAGGGAGTAGGATAGTGAGAGGAGTGGTGTTCTGTTGGCGGCTTCAACTCAGTATACACCGGGTGTTGAGCTTTGGTGCGGGTATCGGATAGGAGTCAGTCCGCGTGTGCTGTTTTTCCGGTTTATGTGTAGTTGCAGTGTTGTGAAGTGCGTGCGGCTTGTTGTGCGAGAGATGGTTGTGTGAGTTTTTTGAGTGAGATAAGTATGCAGAGTATGAGCTTATATTGGTTAGTGGGTTACCCGACCTTTACCATGCTAACATTCACAGTTCCGTCTGAGTGTGGCACCTGCTGGCCCCCACACTCCCACCCAGACGCGGCGCAGGCCAGTGTCCAGGACTCCGTCCAGGTGTGGTCATGCCAACATTCATACTTCTATCTAGATGCGGTGCAGGCCAGAGTTTAGAGATCCGTCCAGGTGTGGGCATGCTAACACTCACAGCTCCATCCGAACGCCACGCAGGCTGGTATTCACAACTCCAAGTGTGGCACATGCTAACATTCACGTTTTTTCTAGGCGTGGGCATGTTATCCTTCAATCAATCCCATCCAGATGTGACACAGGTCAACGTCTATCTGGGTGCGTCTGCCGGTCTGGATAAGTTCATCCGGTACGTACGAGTGGGAGAGTCACTTGAGGGCTTTCGTCTGGGTCTAGGTATGTGGTCAGTCTCTGCGGCCTTCCTTTGTGGCTATTTTCCATGATCTCTTATGCTCTGTCGAGTGGTTGGTTCTTTGGTTTGAGTGTTTGTCCAATTTGAGAGTGGCCGAGGTTGGAGTTATTTTCATCACTGTTTTAATGTCTGGGCATTCTAGTGCGTCTCCGTTGTGGTTACGCTTTGAAGACCCATGATTTGAGGAGTTTCCTGAATGCTAGGTGGTTTGTTGTGTTCCGTACATTCTTAGGTAGGTCATTCCAGGTTTTGGGTGCCTGGTGAGAGAAAGAAGGGAAAGAAAGGTAGGGGACTAGTTCTCTGAGCAGTCATAGGAGGAACTAGCATTTTTTGGCAATTGCATTGACTTGCGGTTCCAGGGATAGTCCATTTTCCATGAGTAGTCCTAGGTTATTTACTACGTTGGTACACTCTGACTGTGTTTCCATGCTGGGCAGCCAGTCCAGTTGTGGGTTCCCTCTGTTGAATCCTGCGGGTGAGAGCGTTATTTCCTTTTTGTGCCAGGTTCAGTTTAAGGTTGTTCATTGTCATCCAGTTATATATGTCTGTGAGGTAGTTGTTGAGGCTGTTATTTTGTTCCTGGGTTCTGTTTGTTTTCACAATCAGTTGGTTGTCATCTGAGTAGTTGTAGGTGGTAAGTCCGTCAGTGGGCACATGTAGATGTTGAAGAACAGAGGAGAGAGGATGGATTCCTGTGGCACTCCGCAGGATATATTTCTGGTGTTTGAGATGAAGGGTGTTAGGTATGTTCTTTTGGTTTGGTTTGTTAGGAATGAGGTAAGCCACTTCAGTGAGGATTCCTGTATGCCACATTCCATTGATCTTTTTTTGTTGTATGATTTATTGTTTCAAATGCCACTCATATGCCCAATAGTATGAGGGTCGATTGGGCCTCGTTGTCTGCTTTTATTTTCATGTCGTCACATATCAATAGGAGTGCTGATTCTGTTCCTCTGATTGGTCTGAAGCCTACTTGTGACCGGTCGAATATTCCATTTGTTTTGATTTTTTAAAAGGATTTTGTACACTTGGTTCTCCAAGATTTTTCCTGCGTAGGGCAGGTTGGATATCGGTCTGTAGTTGTGTGGGTCTTTTGCACTTTCTGATTCCTTTTAAATCAGTGGTTTAATGTATGCTGATTTGAAGGTGGGTGGTACTTTTGCTCTTTTGAGTGATAGATTCATTAGATTTTGGAAGTGTTTCATCTGGGTTCTGTGGTTGAGGATTCCTTTGAAAATGTCAGGGGGCAGGGGTCCCTTGGGGATACAGCAAGGTTGATGTCCTTGTACGTGGTTGTATTTGCCTGGGCTAGGTTTATGGTCTCCTGTATTCTATGTATTTTTGATCTCAGGTGGTTGGTGATGTTGTCACAAAGTGCTTGTGTCAGGATGATGGAATTCTTGCAGGAAGACTTTTTTTTTAATCTCTGATGATTTTGAGGAGTTATTTCCGAGTATTGTTTGCCAATTCTAATCTTGTGACATAATAGATTTTGTTTGCTTTGAGGACTTGCTTTGTATAGTTTGAGTTGTCTTTGATATTTTATTTTGTCTTGCCGGGTTTATTGTTCCCTCCATTTCATTTCCATTTTGCAGATGTTATTTTTTTAGTTCTTTCATTTCTTCTGTGAACCATTTTGCTGCCAGTTAGTTTGGTGTTGCTTTGAATGTTTTTGCTGATGCCAGCTGGTCAAGGGCCTTGGTAATTCAACTGTCGAGTCTGTCTTCTGCTGTGTCTATCCTTGTTTTAGTCGGTTCTTTTTCATTTGGGAGGGTGGAGTCTAGACGGTTTGTTAGGACCTCTAGGTCGAGGTTCTTGCAGTTTCTTTTCTTGCTGGTATCTAGTAGTTCTCTTCCGGTTGGTAGGCGGGTTTGGGATGTGATTTTGAATGGTATCAAGTAGTGGTTGCTTCATACCATTGGTGTAGGTGGCGCGGATGCGCATAGTACTTCCATGCAGAAAATTGCATCCAGGTTGTGTCTAGCATCTTGGGTGGATACATTTACTATTAGTTTGAAATGTATAGTTTCCAGGAGTGTACACAGTGAGTTTGCAGTAGATTTGTTTTATTTTTAAAACCAGATGTTAAAGTCTCCCTGTATGACTAGGTTGTCATGGTAGGTTAATAAAATGGCAGCTGCGTCTGCCAATTTTGTTCCAAAGGTGGAGTTGTAAGAAGGCGGTCTGTAGTTCAGGAGTAAAACTATGTATCTTGATGAGGAGGGATTCACAGTTTTCTACGTTGGTTATCATGAGTTGAGATGCTCAAATCTGTTCTCATGTATGATTGTGATTCGGCCTTCTCTTTGGTTTTCTCTGTTGATGTGTATTTGTTTACAATTGTCCAGTATCGCTTTGGTCACAATTACTTTGCAGTTGTCTAATACCCAGGTTTCTGTAAGAAAGAGCACATCTGTGCCTCTTTCACTTAGAAAGTCATGAATTTCTATTCAGTGTTTTGCCATGGATCTAACGTTGAGAAGGCAGCAGTGTAGTTTATTTGATTTTACTTTCGGGTTGTTGTTTGTAATGTTGGTTCTATTCAGTGTGTTGTCGGTTGGGTTTCTGTTGCTGGTGTTTTTTTTCCTGATGCACTTGTTGGGCAGTGTGGTTCTTTGGTGTTTGTTCTCTTCATTGAGCAGACTGATGAGGTTTATTGGCTGGTTTTGGTTCTTTCTGGGTGGTGTTGGGTCTCTCCGTTGTTCCAGTCTTTGGTGAAGTACGGTGTGTAGAGGGAAATGGATTCTAGTGTGTCCCTGATTCTGGTTGGGGTATTGTCCATTGTGTGGACTGGGTTGGGATGATTTATTACTTGCCGTGTTGCATTTGGTGTCCTGGTCGGATCAGTACCGGCAGCGCTTATTGTCTGTCGGTTCATAGTTGCTGGTTTGTCTTTGCTTACCATGCAGTCATATGTGTAGAGGTAGCGGGTGTTGTAGCCTGTTTTTGCTATGTTCTTTGTATGTCTCCTCTGGATGTCTGGGCTATTTTTTGTCCAGTTTTTTAAAGTTGTGGGATCATGCTGGTCGGCACCTTCCCGAGCAGTTTGGGTTTTCTAATTATTTCTGTTTTCCGTTTTGGCTTCGCTGTTTTTCTTGTGGCGAGGCATAGTATTTGAGTTGTGGGTTGTATTCCTTTGAGTGCGGGTCCTCTTTGGATTGGTGTTTTTCCTGGTCTTTGGGGTTTAGTCTTTTTTGCTTGTGGTTCGTTGTTGATTGTAGTTGGTGAGGTAGTGGGTTGTTGAAACCTCGGTTCAAGATCTTCGTGGTTCGGTTTGTTTACAGCTGTTTCCTTTTTGCTCCTATTTGGTTATTTATATTTATTTTAGGGGTCCTTGGGTTGTGGTTGTCGAACCAGGGGTAGGAAACACTTGCTGTTTGGTTGTTTAGTGGTATTTTCTTCCTGGCTCTGGTGTGCGAAGCCGCGGTAGGTGGAATTGTCTGGGTTGGAGACAGAGCATTTGTTCAAATGGCACCTGTACCTTAGCTATCAGGGGTTGTGGGCACCTGCACCTTAGCTACCAGGGATTGTGTGGAGGCTCAGCAGTCAATGCAGTTACACCTAGGCTCAGGACACCTGACTAGAGGGAGCAGGGCCCTAAAAAGGGTGCACAACAGTCAATGCAGCAACCTTAGACGTGGTGGCACCTGGATAGAATGGAGGGGGCCCAGAGAGGGGGCGCAGCAGTAAATGCAGCAACCCCAGACCTGGGGCACCTGGACAGATGGAAGGCACAGAGAGGGGCAAAACAGTCAATGAAACAACACGCCGACCCGGGACACCTGGATAGAGGGGCACAACAGAAGATGCAGCAACCCCAGACCCATGCCAGCCGGATAGAGTGAGCAAGGCCCATAGAGGGGGCACAGAAGTCAATGCAATAACACTTCGACCTGGGACACCTGGACAGGGGGCCACAAACCGTAAATGCTGCAAACCTAGACCTCGAGTATATGCACAGAGGGAGAAAGTCCCAAAGAGGGGGCACACCAGTCAATGCAATAACACTTCTATTTGGGACACCTGTGCTGAGGGGCACAACAATAGATGCATCAACCTTAGCCCTGAGATACCTGGATAGAGGGAGAAAGGCCTAAAGAAGGGGTGCAACAGTCAATGCAATAACAATGCAGTGTGGGCACAACAGACAATGCATAACACTTTGATTTGGGACACCTGGGATGAGGGGCACAACAGTAGATGCAGTAACCTTAGACCTGGGAAACCTGGATAGAGGGAGAATGGCCATGGGGGGGCACAACAGTAAATGCAATAACACTTTGATTTGAGACACCTGGATAGAGGGAGAAGGGCCTAAAGAGGGGGCACAACAGTCAATGCAATAACACTTAGACTTTGGACGCCTGGACAGATGGCCACGACAGTGAATGCAGCAACCTTAGACTTGGGTCACATGAATTGAGGGAGAAGGGCCTAAAGAGGGGTACAGCAGTCAATGCAATAACAATTTGATTTGGGACACATGAATAGAGGGAGAAGGGTCTAAAGAGGGGGCACGACAGTCAATGCAATAACATACACAACCTCCGAACAATTGTCCCAAATACTAACGGGCAATAACAGAAGAATGGTAACCACCATTGTTCATTTTTGGCTTGCCATCTCTGCCGATGGATGCAGTTTGACACCTTGAAGAAGAAGAATGCATTTAAGATTTGTATACATGTACATTTTTAATAGAAGTCGATTTTGATGTGTTAACAAATGTAAGGTTTAAGATATAAACCATAAACATTATAATAAACAAAACAGAAAAAAAAGAAACAACAGTTGACCTCACAGAGATAGTGACATCACAATGTGCTACTGGTGGAGAGCTGTGGAAAGAAAAGAATGAAGAGGCATATACCTGTGTGTGTTCTTACAGTTACAGTACTGGCATTATTGGGCAAAGCCAAAATAAGTGTGTATGCAGTGTCAGTACTGACCTTATTTAGCAAACCCATGGTGAGTACTGACATTATATTATTTTGTAGTAATGAGTCTTATAGTAATGACATTATTGGTCAAAGGAAATACAAGTGTGTTCGTATGGTTGAAGTACTGGCATACATCAGCAGGAATATCATTAACATGTCTTCTTACAGTAGAGATAGCAGCAATATTGGCCAAAGCTAACATGAGTGTATGCTTAGTGGAAAGGAAGACGTATATCCTACCCACCAACATTCTTAAAATGGTTTGGAAAATGCTCCTGTGTGCAGTTGGTGACCTGGCCTCGTTTTGATGTTTTCATGTGTCACCCAATTTATCACACACAATGTATGTAAAATGCACCATTTCAAAACCATGATTTAAACAAAAAAATCAGGGCAAAACCCCCTTCCTCCCCAAACTCCCTTTAGTAGATATGATATGATATGCCATTTATAACACACCTATACACAAGTGTTTCAAGGCGCAACGAGTCAAGAGAGGGGGAACAGAGGGAAGACAGAGACAACCATCTTACTATACCAGGTGACATTGAGATTGTGCAAGTGCAGGGGAGGGGGAGGGGAAAAGTGCAGGGGGAAAGAGGAGGAGGCAGCACAGTACATAGGGAAACAGTAGAAGATAAATAAAACAATAAATCAAAATTGCAGTCAGCTGCTGGCAAGTGCAAAGGTAAGTGCAGACGTCAGGTGTCAAGTGCTGCTAGGGATACAGAAAAAGAGCCCCTGAGTGCAGGTTTGCCAAGGGGGCAGTGCAGATGTGCAGCTGGTGGGGAGGGGACCTGGGCCAGAGATCAGGGGGTAACCTGGTAACCAGTGCAGTTTCAGTTTCAGCCGGGCGATCAGCAGGGGAGAGGAGGAGAGAAAGCAGAAGCAAAGAGGAAGGTTGAAAGGTGCTTCCAGAAACAGAGATGGTTCTCCTCAAGTTTCAGAGCGGCAGGGAGGCTGTTCCAGAGGGAGGCACCTGCTGAAGAAAGTGATCTACCACCAACTTGTTGCTTGGAGAAGCGACTGACCCTGAGGGAGTTGGATGCAGATGAGCGAAGAGCTCGAGAATGAAGATATTTAGGAAGAGAGAGTTGAAGGTGTTGAGGCCCCAGACCCCAGAAGACCTTGTGGACAATGCAGAGGGTTTTGAACTTAATCCTTGCAGCCACTGGGAGCCAGTGCAGAGATTTCAGTCCTGGAGAGATACGATCCTTGGGCTGAGGCCAAGGACAAGTCGTGCAGTCCTGTTCTGAATGAGTTGCAGAGGACAGAGGGCAGAAGCAGGCAGATTTAAAAAGAGGCTGTTGCAATAGTCCAGCCTAGAGAGAACCAGAGCTCTAGAGACAGTGAGCTTCTGGGGAAGGAGAGGAAAGGAAGAATACTTCTGAGATGGTGCAGCTGGTAGTGTGACTTCTTAGAGACGTCAGAGATGTGAGGAGAGAAGGAGAGTGTGGAGTCGAAGATGACCCTGACTTTTTTAGCCTCACAAGTGGCAGCAGGAAGAAGGCCAAGAGAGGCCAGGCCGAGAGTGACAGGAAAGGAGGGCACAGGTGTGCCAATGTGGAGAATCTCAGTCGTACTGGCATTAAGGCAGAGATCATTGGAAGCACAGCACTCCTGGATAGCACCCAGTCAGAGATCAGAGAAGGAGAAGAGGTGGCAGAAGGGAGATGAAAATTAGTTGAGTGTCATCCGCATAGCACTGAAAGTTGGGGCATACAGTGGCAATGCGGTGGGCAAGAAGTGCCAGGTATTGTTTGAAAAGCCAGGGAGAGAGGTTAGACCCCTGGGGAACACCACAGGTAGCAATAGAGATAGAGGAGAGGAAGGACACAAGTTGGACCTGGAGGGTCGATCGGAGAGGAAAGAGGTCAGCCAAGCCAGGGCCTGATCGGTGATACCCAGGTATTCACAGAAATGGTGGAGCAGGATGGCATGGTTGACCATGTCAAAGGCAGAGGAGAGATCAAGTAAGATGAGGACACAGGGAGTGTTGGAATCGAGGTTGGAGAGCAGGTCTTCACAATGTGCAGGAGAGCAGTTTCTGTGCTTCTGGCAGCTCTGAAGCCATACTCATGGTCATGGAGACAACAGATTCGATGTGAAGATTAAGCTGGGAGATGGCCAGCCTTTACAGGAGTTTGCCCAGGAAAGGAGTAATGGAGATTGGGCGATCCTAAGCCAGGCAGGATGGATCGGCAGAGACTGTCTTAAGAAGAGGGTGCACAAGGGCGTGCTTTAGGGGGGAAGAGAAGACTCCAATGGCTAAGGAGTGTTTGCAGAAGTGAGCCAGAGCAGGAGCCAAGGTGTCAATGTGGTCCTTGATGGTTTTGGAGGGACAGGGGTGAACCTGTTATGACGAGACTTTCATAGAAAACTTGTCTAGAAACCTTGTCTGGGGAGAACATGGGAAAGACAGAGATGGAGGTTGGAGAGGTGGCCGAAGATGGCCAGAGGAAGAGCAGGGAGTATAGGGGGTAGGGGAAGAGGAAGAGAGAGATGACAGTATGTCCTGAGTTTTAGAAATGCAATGAGAAGCCAGGTCCGTGCAGAGGGTGTGGGAGAGGAAAGGAGAAATAGAGACTGCAGCAGGATTGGCCAGCTCCTTGCATATTTTAAAGAGTTTGGCCGAGTTGTTAGATGCCGCAGAGATGCGGGCTTGGATGGTTTCTGCTCCCTTGCTACGCAATGATGCTCGCACTCAGTGCTTGGACATATTTACTATTAATTATTGAATACATTCACCAGCTGACACTGTCCACATGTTGAGAAGTTAGCATGTCTATTTCATCATCATCTTAGATTTGGTTTTAAGAAACGAATAAACTGTGGTGGCCAGGTGGCCTTTGCCCATGAATGATGAGTTAAGTGACTGGTCAGTATGGACGTGGTATAACGCAGTTAAGAGCATATGATGTGCACATGTCACTGTATACACTGCTCACTGCATACGTTGACATTTAAATAGTCAGAGGGAGCAGCATGCTTTGATTTCTTTTTTAAATTAACCTTTAATTAAATGTTGATTCCTAAACTATCCGGCAAGTAACTGCATAATAGAAGAGTAAATCCATTCCAGGTTCAATAATAGCTCTTTCTGCTATGCAGGAAAAATTTCCATTGTTGTCCTTGGTATGACAACTTTAAATCTCTAGTGTTTGAAGTCCCAATTAAAGGAAACACGAATAAATAATTGTTATCGGGCTTTACATTATTTGTAATCTGCTGATGGCACTAGGAAACAATAGTAAAGCCTATTGCCAGATTTGCGAAATCACAACAAACTCAGGCGAAATATATTTTTTCGGAAATGGAAGAAAAAAGTACTACTGTGCAAGGTCAAATATCCTCTTAAACGATATGTTAGGTTTTGAAGTTAACTGTACCCTGGAAGGCACTTTTGCGGCTTTGTCGTTTTATTTGTACTACAGTGAATTTTATTGGATTTTGTCTGCTGAAAAATGTATTTAGTAAACTGGCAGATAAAACTAAATAATGGAACTTGACAACGAACAACGCGTTTTCACAAATGGTACATTGCCCACTGCTCCAACAAGGTTGTCACTTGCTTCTTCTAGCTGCAATTATTTTTGGGATTTACGTTTTTTATTTTTATTTTCCTACCAATTAATTGTTGAAGTACAAGTCCCTCAAGTCACATCGATGCAATAAAACATATTGAAGAATGGTGTCCCCTGGATCTCGGTATTGATTTCTCATCGAAAAAAAATGAATGTCCACGGGGAAAAATAGACTGACAGCCACATTGCACTGTGCTAAAAATCTGTTTGTGCGTTATTCTCTCTGGACATCTAATCTGCAGAGGGCTTGCCAAAAATCTGGCTCCATTATTAGCTTTACTTATCGTGTGTCCTCATGGATACAATAAACTCGTCTGCTTGATCGTCTACTGCAGACGTGGCTTTGTTCCTCCTGTCTGTTTCTTGAAGGCTGGTTGGCACAGATTTGTCCAGTTGTGTCAGTCTGAGAAATGTCCTGTAACAGGAGGCTGCAATGAATGTTTGCTATGCCTTGCAGTCACGTTGTGCTCTATGGGTAATGCGGTGACAGCAACAGAAATAGGCCTGGCTAGGGCGGCGCCATCTTGAATGCAAGCAATGTATTAGGATAAAATTGGAGTAAGATGACTTAATTTCGACTTTTCAGTATCTAGGAAATAATCTGTTTTGTCGCTTCATGTATCCTGCTTCACTCTACCCTTTGAACAAGCATGTTTCTAACTTCACATATTACACAAGTCTGATTGTAATTTTAAGTTTGAGCCCAGAAGATTGTTTCTTAGTTTATCTCTTTTGAGCACTGCAAATAAATATGAAGAAACACTCACTTTAAATAAGTAATTTCATGTTGCAGTTTCTATGTTTTTGTAGTTTAGAAAAAAAAATATTCTTTGGAAGCAGTATTCATACAAAACAAGTCGTTCTTTGCACACCAGAGGAGGGTTTGATCGTCTTCTGAATATGTTACCGCTATATTTGGGAATACAGATTTTCAATACTAATGTGAGAGAAAGTCATGATTCAATTAAATACATGTAGGAAAAGGATTATACTCAACTCTGCTCTTTGCTTCTTTAGCAGCAATATGAAAAAACATCTCAAAATCAAGTACAGAGATTACAAAACTACAATTCCCTCGAACATTTAGTGTCTTTAGTTTGTTTTTGATTGGCCCTTTCTTCCCATGTGACTCTTGTGGCCAATCACTGTCCATCAACACCTACATCTTCCCTTGACTTCCTTACATTTTCCTCTTTCTTTTGCTGCTTCCAATGATTTGTAACGTGCAGCCTAACTGGTAAACGCCAAAACTTCAATTATTATCTGCTCCTATCCTTCATGATCCTGGAGCGAGGATTCGGTACCTGTTGAAACATACATAAACCATATTCAATACGACCTCTGACTGGGTGGGCAACTGCATAAATATACATAGGTTGTATAATTATTACTTCAATTTATATGATTCACTCACTCCATGCCATCATTCCATTCTTCGCGATTACAAGGGTGGGATAATCCTTCACATCTGTGTCTTTAATAGATTCATTACTTTCTCTCACGTTAGTATTGAAAATCTGTATTCCATGTCAAGACCCGCGGCTTGGATTATGCTTGTCTGATGCTTACTCACCACCAAAGTAGATCGGATGGAAAAACATATTGTTAAAAACCTACTTGTTCGACCAATCAGCTGCTTTCAAGTTGTCCTCCAACCGACACTGAATGCTTTGGATGCCATGGTGCCTCTAATCGAATGTGCCCCATATTGATCAATGTCAATGCCTGCTTGTCACATGCACCATTTTACTCACCTGGCCAATATTGCTGGTGACACTGCTGTAAATGGGTTCTGCATGCCAATTAACAACTGAGATTCTCCTGCAGGCCTGAGCTGTCCTGACATGTTTTCATAGGCCTTCAAACATCTAACCGGACATAGTTTTGTCTGTTCTGGGAAGGCTGAATATTCAACCTTCCTAACCCCGGTTTTTGTCCTTTTCGGTACATAGAAGGTGATGCCTGTCGGCGAACAAGTTTTCCTGTCAACTTCCAGTGCTCTGACATCCAATACTCTTTTGGACGAGATGAGACAAAGCAGAGTAGTCAACTTTCTTAGTTTCAGGTGCACAGGATTCCCTGATGAACTTCTGAACTTAGTCTAGGATCTCCCGAAAACAACCATGCTATTAGGTTTAGATTCCCCATCTGAACTAGTGGGTGAACCTCACCTGTTGGCCCTCGGATGATTGACTCCATCTGGGGAAGTAAAAGTGGTTTGTTGTACAACATCTCTAACAGGTTCGGAAAAAAGGTCTATCATCTCCACTCATGATTTACCATGACTAACCTCATTTTCTGTCTCCTTCCTTGTGCGAGTGTCCTCGGGATCATGGCAAAAGAAGGAAATTAGACCATCTGTCAAGGTCCCCAAAGGATCATGACTTTCTGAAACACCACTTCGTCCAGCTGCCAACTGCTGAAGTTGCACAGGTATCTTGAATTCACCTGGTTCTGAATACCCGGCAATGTGTTCACTGTCCTGCTGACCCTCCTGTGTAGGCATGAATGCCAGAACCCTTCACTAGCTCTGCTAACATCTTAGACCTTGTCCCACCCAGGCAATTGATATGCCTGACTCTGGACACATCTGTCTTGAGTAGTATACATTTGGTTTTCTCCTGGGTCCAGCAATGAACTGCAAATGGCCCCGCCAATAACTCCAGGCAATTGATTAGGAGAGTCAATTCCTACTCTGACCATCTGCATCCAGCTGTCATCTTGCCGCATCAGGCTCCCCAGCACCAATCGGCTGGTGTCTGATTCTATGAAAAGGTCTGGGGATGATCCAAATATCGCTCTCCCGTTCCAGGCCTCCATGTGTTGGTACCACCACACAAGTTCCATCCACACCTCCTGGGATATAGGAACTCTCTGTGCGTATGACATCCCCTGTTGAGGTGATTTATTTTTAGCTGTTGCAGTGCTCGATAATGGAGGGGGCCTGGAAATATGGCCTGAATGGAGGATGATAGTCAACCTACTAGTCTGGCTAGATCTCTAAGGGATGTCACTTCCTTCGTAAGGATGTTCTTGATTTCTTTCTTGATTGAATTTACCTTTCCTAGTGGTAATTTAAGTGTTCCCTGCTCAGTGTCCACTACAAACCCTAGAAACTCTATCGATTGGACCGAGACTACCTGCAACTTCTCCCAGTTGATCAGAAATCCAGACTGTTGTAATAAATCGGTCGTGATCGTCATTTGCTCCAACAGCATGTTCCTTTCTTGGCACATCAGACAGATGTCATCCAGGTATATAATCAACCTGATGCCCTGCTCTTTGAGATGTCGAACTACCGGTTTCATCAGCATGGTAATACATCATGGTGCTGATGCCAGTCCGAATGGCAGACTTGTAAACTCCCACCTTCGTCCTTTCCAGGAAAACAGAAGTAGGTGACGTTATCTCGGCACAATGTGAATCATTAGACACGCGTCTCTGAGTTCCACTCGGGCCAGTCAAACTCCCTTCTGGAGGATGTCCCACAATGGATGGATTCCTTCCATCTTGAAATGCCTGTAGACCAGAGATGCATTCAACGCCCTGAGGTTGAAGACAGGTCTCACTTTTTGTTTGCCTCTTACCAGAAACATATTGCTTATGAAAGATTCTGGTACATCTGATGCTGGTGTAGTGGCATTTTATTGGCATAGATGTTCTATCTCTGCATCTGATAGTGTTCTGTCTTCTCTGGTAAGTATGATCAGCCTTGGCAGATATGCATGTGCCAGTTCCTAAAAGAAATCTGATTGGAAACCTCCTCCTGTCTCCAATGTGCAGTAATCTCCAGAAATCTCTCTCCACTACTCTTCCCCCCAGTCTTGCTTCTGACTGAATATCTTGCGCTAATGTCATTGCTCTTACCTGTGTTATTACTTCATTGTTTTCCATTGGATCGCAATCCTCTGCCTCAATTTCTTCCCCTTGGTGGGAAGAAAGGGTTGAGACGACAGTTTTCTTGGTCACTCCAGTTTGCTTTATTGGTAGAGGACCTATAGGAGGAGCACTGGCTGGCCGAGCGGCCACTGCCTCTTCCACCCCTCTGAAAAAAATATCTGCCAAAAACTCTTTTCAATGAGGCTTCACCTTGTCCAATGTGGAGTAAGTGTTGGCAACCTTAGCCATATATGTGATGAATGCCTTGCCGAATAATTTCCCCTTAGCCACTGCTGCCGCTTCAGACGTGCTAACTCACCCAGTTTGGGGTCAATCATTACCAGAATAGACCATCTTCTTTCGGGTTCCCTTGGCACTATTGGCATTTCCTAACAAGCAAATTGCTTTCTGTGCCCAACCTGCCAAAATATGTGTCTACCACCTAATTTTTCTGCTTGGTCTCTTCAGCAAGCTGCCATATTCTTGTTGTCAGTCCTACCTCTTCTTAATGTTCATCTTGGCACATTCTCCAAGATCTGTCGATGCCCTTCTTGATGTCTTTGCCATAACTCCCAGTGAACTTGAGCAATCTCTCCTTCAGGTAGGCTGTTATCTTGTTTGGTGGCCCCCATTCTGAGGATCTGGGGTGCACTAAAGAATCTGGGTCAAACACTTCCCCCAGTTCCTCGACCTCCGCTGGTCTCTTCCTCTTAACCGGGTATCAGGTTATCGCCACCAATAATATCGCCATATATATGGTCGTCGGGAACGGCCATAGGTGATATTATTAGTGGGGATAATTTTGGGGGTAAATGGGAGTATGTGCCGCAGGGGTGTCCCCTGCTCGCTTTAAAATAATATGGGTGTTGCAGGGGTGTCCCCCGCAGGTTTAATGGGTTAATATTGCCACAAAAATATGGCTCCATTCTTGTAAGGCGATATTTTTGTGGGGATATTAACACATGGAACCTCTTAACCTTGTGCTTCTTTGCACTCCTGGATGGCAAAGCATCTGTTTCACCTGCGCTTCTCTCAGATGAGTCTTCACTGCTCTGCCAGATCACTTCTGCAGAGTCGCCCGAACCCAGAGGGGTGGGGTATGGGTGCTGTGTGTCCTGCAGTTGTTCTTTCTTCCCCCTTTCACTCTGTAAGCTTATCTCTTTCTCAACTCCTGCATGCCCTGTTAGAAAGCTATTAACTCATCCACAATCCCCAGATGTTTTTTATGCAGACCATTGCCGGTACACAATGCCTTCCATACCACATGATTCATCCTACTACTACTAGTGTGTGGTACATCCGATTGTTCCCTGGAGTTGATATCCCTCGTGCTCAAATTGATTTCAACTTGTACTGGGCTAATACGTGGGTTAAAGCAGTTCACCTGGGTCTGCCCCATCAATAACACTTTAATCCACAGCTTAGGCGGATCTATATTGGTAAACAATCGTATACAGTTTCTCTTGGGACTGTGCCTGTATGACACAAATAAACTCCTGGGATTGTGTCGATCTGGATTTGATGGCGGTTTTCCTTGGCACTGAGCCCATAATCATTCAGCTTGGGACTGAGCCAGTTCCACAATTTCACAGCTGGTCGCGACAGCTAGTTCAATCAGGTGTGGTACAATTTTTGACCAGCAGGTGGTCCCTGTCTGTGCCTTTGCGCTATTCTGGTCCTTCAATATCATTCTGATTCACTCTCTCTAGCAAGTGTTCCACTCATCGTAAACCCTGTGTGTGTCTGCCCTCACTGCTGTCACCACAGAAGTACGCCAGGAGCACCGGGACCCAGAGTATCCCATCATGCTAAAAATAGAAAACCAATATGATACATCCATAGTTTAGATCACTTTTGCAGCCCATATCATAGTCCATATCTCACCTTTATGTTATCTAAACTGTACCAAGGTTGGCACTAGTTACCTGGGTGCACATTCGCCCTCTAACAACCTTTATTTGTAAAGTTCACAGAAAGCCAGTGTAGTTCTGAATCCGAGAGGGCAGACTTTAGATAAGTCAAGCTTTCTTTCTTAAACATATTTTATTTCCATTTGAAATACAACAATAAAAATATTTACACAAATTATATACAACAATACATATTAGAGATTAGGGAGGGAACACATTTATTAAAACCCTCCCAAATTTCTCAATAGTCTTTTAATTGATCTTGCCTTAGAAATTATATCTTCTCCTTTGGAGAACGAGTAATCAAACTATGAATCATATCAATAGGTCAAACTTTCTTACTAGGCAATTGTGTAGCTGTGCAATCAGATCATTTCCAGAGTCACGAGAAACGGTTATTATTACACTGAATAATGATTCTAGATCGCAGCATAGAGAAGAAGGTGGTATGGATGGAGCGCGGGGCATAGAACGTTGCATAGGCCACAACCTGCACCCATGTCTGCATGTGGAGTGCAACTGTATTCATTGTGCTTCCCTTTGTTTTCCAACAGCAGAAATCTATTGCCCGGAAGGATTACTGATTCTCTATTTCGTATGAAAAACAGCATTTTCATCTTGAGTCCGAGCTCTAAATAGGGTATTTCACCCTTGAGAAATGACTTAGGCCCCGATTTACAAAGTTTTTTTTTTTTTTTAAATTGTAAATCAAGGTGCTCAAACAAGTGGCATATCCGAACTGCTTGGTGTGGCCTAATCAGTGGGGGGACGCATTCCCACAAAACACCAGTTCCAGAATTTAAATAGGGGTTTTACTTTGTAGCTTAGTCCATAGTCTATTTCTAGAGGGCTTGAATAGACTAAGTTACGACAAACATGTATTTAATTTTTATTTGTCCAGTGCTGACCCTACCCAGAGGGTCTTGGAGCGCCTTACAAGGCTCAAAAGGTGGGAGATGAAAATTAAGTTACTATGTTTTCAGGAAAGGATATGAAGGTTAGGCTAGATAAGCGGTTGCAGGGGAAGTGGAGGAGATGGATTGCGTGTGGGGGAAAAGGTATGTTTTGAGGTAAAAACAAGATGTTTAAGTGAAACAATTTTCTTAAAATAAAAACCATATTAATTGTGGCCTGCAGCCTACAAAGCAGTGTGCCCAGTGGTGTGATGGGGCCTAATAGCGTGTGACTGCAAGTGGGGATATCATTCTGATGTGTTATTGGCCCCCATCACAACACTAAGGACCTTGCTTGGTCTCTTGCATGCCACAAGTAATAAGTGTGGATCTGACTGCATGGATGTGGGGTCACATGGTGATGGGCGCTGGGGGGTTGTTGTTTGCATTTGTGGCATGGCACTCAGTTACAGTGTATTTGGGTGCATGGATGTGTTACTTGTCCTGACCTTATGTTTATTTTCTCTACTGAGGCATTCTGCGGGGGATGTTGGTTACAGCAATTGAAAGGGACAGTGCTGTTGGATTCGTGCATGGGACGCATCTGCAGATTTAGTTGGTATTGAGGCCTAGAGAGCATCGATGTATTGGACGGTTCAGCTGGTGAAAGATGTGCGATGAAATGTGCATCGTTCTTGCAGTGCATGTCTGCATGACTACTTTTATGTGGATGTCTATTATGAGCATATTTGTTGTCACTGAATGGGGTGCCACGCCACCTATATTTTGATATGTGACATTCATAGTCTGGCCAGGGCAGTCCTGACATGTGCTACTTGCTGTTTTCCATGTTGTGATGTGCCTTTCTACTTGTGTTCTCCTGTGTGTTTTTGGGGGTCTACATGCACAATAGTTGGTGCTGTCCATATGACAGTGGCTGGGGACTTTGTTGCTTGTGTTGAGTGCTTTGTTGTGAACAATGTAGCATAACCTCACAACAAACAGACATTTCATTATTAGCCCACTAGCGAAAGGGCTAGGTGCACCCTTTTTTGGAAAGAACAAGAGCTTTGTTTTGTATACAAAATAGGAAAATGACGACAAGTTATTATTAGTCCGCTGCCACAGAGCTGTCTGTCTTAATCAAAGCAAGCAGCACGTTATACCCATGCAAGTCATTATGTGTGACACATTTCATGTACAGCGTTCAGCCACCACTACCCTCATTGACTACTGCCTATTTACATGCTTATATTCATATGTTGTCCAGTCTCCCATTGGCCATCTCATCTTATCCTCCAACGTTTTCACACATGGGACACACTCTCTTCCCCTTGGGTCATTGTGATATGATTGGTTAGGCTCTCTATTACTCCACCCTATTTGGGGTCTAACTTGATGTGCACCTGGCCATCAACACAAGCTCAGTAGACAACTTCGAGGTCAGCCTGGTGCTTGCATACAAGGCAACTGCTTTATCATCCCAAACATGCAAGCGCCCCCATCAGGCCTCCCCGCCACAATCATCTTGATGTTGGCATCACACTTTGCTCTCCCTGGTACAAATTTTGGACTTTGTTCTATGTTCCCCCCTTTGACAGGTACTCCTCCCAAGGGGTAGGTCTGGGGTTCCTGCATGTCCCACTGATCCATTTGATTAACGAAGGATGAATGATCTTTCTACATGAGCATCTGGTGATTCAAATTGGATGAGCATTATTCATATGGGGGCTGTTTTCCTAATTCTCAGCTCGTGTTTTGGCAGCTCAGAACCTCTGCCCTGGCTCCCATCTGACTGCTGGCATTCTTGTCTAATTGTACAAAGTTGTAATTTGATGTATTTATATGTGTGTGTACGTGAGTGTTCCCTGCCTTGCCTGGGGGTTTTGATGAGATAGTCAAGCAAGAGAAGAGGCATTGTTGTTCTGTGTTTCCAACACAGCCTGTGAAGATTTATGACCAACTGTCAAATACAGTGTTAGTTCATGTTCTGTATATCATGGACATGCAATGTATTGTACATGACAATTCTGAAAAGCAAGATGTTCGTTTCACTTGAATATGTACATGCTGCTACACTGCACATATCTCCCGCCAGTCACCTCTACCCACATGATTTCCCCCTCCCTCCTAATCCCACCTCTGTTCATTCCCCACGTGTTAGTGTTCATTCTACAATGTGAATCATTTCGGAGGGGTTGAGATCTGAACGTGCATGTTATATTATGTCTAGTGGACACAGACAGTTTGCCTCTCATAGACACACATTCTCAGGGTATACTTATGGTCACAGAGTATATGCCCCAATTCATCATTTTTATGTATTGTTCATTTAATTGAATGGCACCAGGGCTGTGGCTTCACTGTGTGTGCGCCACAGGGTCAGGTTTTCATGTAAACTATGTTTGCACCAGCTAGTTGCATGTGGCCTCTGCCTGTGACCTTTGATAAACCAAGGACAAGGTTGGTGCCTGTGGCTGAGAGTGATGTCCCAACTGCATATCAACTGGGACTCCACGCCATGTGGCTACATTGTGCAGTACACATGCTGTGACAATGATTTTACAGACTACTGGTGGGGCATATGTTAATATCCCACCAGAGTGGTCTAGGGAGCGGAAACATGACTTAAACACCCCAAATGTATGCTCCACTATGCCCTGTGTGGCCACATATGCTGCATTATATCTTACCTCTGCTGGTGTGGCAGGAATCCTGTATGCCGTCATCATGAACAGTGATAGCGGGTAGGCACACTGCCCTGAAAATGTTTACATGGTTGTTATTGGCACTTATTGTCATGGTGTGTTATTCAGTGTGTGACGTGCATGCATGTGCGTGCCAGCTCATAGTCACCAATGAGCCACGTGTTGCCATATTTTCTGGATGCCGGGGCCCGGTGGAGTAATGACTGGTGGTAAATGTAGCTGTCATGCATGCTGCCATGTAAATTTGCATTGACTTGCATGAGAACTCCATTTGCATCACAGATGACCTGCAGATTGATGGAATGTCAGTGCTTGTGATTGCAGTATATGTGCTCCGTCATTCGGTGGGGGGGGCTAGAGTGCAAGATGTGTACAGTCGATGGCTCCAAGTACATGTGAAAAGTGTGAAAATGCATAGAAATCCTGACACACTCTCTGTCTTTCCTGCAGTGTTCTCAGCATATATATGTGCCTACGCAGACACGCAATGTGATGTTATGCAGGCCAAGACCTGGTGGAGATAGCAGGATTATGTGGCCTGTGATATCCCACCAACTATGGTAGTGGTGCACTGGAAGGAGCCTGTGGCAATGAAATGTATTGCTGGCAGCACCTTTCAAGGGGGTTTCAAGGGGGTTAAGGGCATGGGAGCATATGGTGGGTGATGCTGACATGGGGTGGGAATCGGTACCTGGTATGCACCTGGTCATCAGACATTCCAAACAGCATGGTGCGTGTAGCAAAAATCAGTTGCCTGAGCATCCTCCTCCTCCTTCTGTGTCCATGTATGATGGCTCCCACTATTGCAGCGTTCATTGTGGCTGTGCGACATTAGTATGGTGTGCATTTCCTATGCTTTATATGCATTGGATCCTTTGCGCTATGAACTTTACGCATGCTTTCATTTGGTGGTTGGATCAATTCCAATACTATGGACCTCATTACACAGTAGGCTGGTAAGGGCACTGGTGCTGGTAATCCCTTACCGCCCTACTATGAGGTCCCTCAGCGGGTCCCATCCTTAACGTGTGGTCAGACCACACGTTAAGGACGGGACCCGCTGAGGGACTTCAGAGCTAATAACAGTACCGCTAATAGTGGTACCGTTATTAGCTCCTTCCCCATTCCCATTGAGCCCTATGGGGGCTCGAATGGGAATGGGGAATGGTAATTGGCATGGGGACTTACCGGGTCCTCCAGGGTCGGAATGACCCAGTAAGTCCCCATACCGCCTACCCGGACCCAGAAGGCGGTAAGGGGGTAGCCATGGCGCTAATGGCACCATGGTTACCTCCTACCATGTAATGAGGACCCATGAATCGACAAAGGGGAGTTTTGCTCGCAATTGGCCTGCAAAGTCCCTATTTTCCCCACAATATTCCATGAATCGGCCCCTAAGTTGGAAAGGGTGCCGCTTTCCAAAGGAGAGACCTACATGTGGTACTGTGACATTAAAGAAAACAAAATAAACCCCGTCCACTCGTGTGAACAAGGAACAAGCCAGTAAATGGAAAACTTATGGAAATTGGGACCACCAAAGACAAAAGGTCTGCTTCACACCAACAGCCAATGATCTAACAGCGATGTTCAAGCTAAGGGAGAGGGTATTTGACAAGTCACCTTGCACAACAGATAAAAAGCATAAAATGCTATGTGGCTGAGGAGAGTAAATTACCTACAGACAAAGCGTTGATGTCTCCCGTGAAAGAAAGAGGAAAATGCTGGAAATACAGCTCTGGTCAGCGATGATGCGACCGAGCCTAACATTATGCTGCCAATCTTGAATTCAGTACCCATGTGAAAAGTACAGAATGGAGCTTCAGTGTGAGGGGGCTGCAAATTGAATAGAAGAATAAAACCCTGCATTGTGTTGATTGAATAGAAGAATAAAACCCTGCATTGTGTTGATTGAATGTAACGTGCCAAAGAGATTTGTATATGAGAAAGAGATTGCACATGCAAGACAGTGCTACATTTTGGAGACAGGGAGAAAGACACATGGACTCATTGAATGATGAAAGTGTGGAATTATGAAGAGCGATGGACAGTCTATAAATTGAAGTAAAACTACAAAGACAGTGTAACCTTCACAAAGACAGTAATTCGTTAAAGATTGACTTTTGTCAAAAGGGCATAGTTTAATGAAGATTCAAATACTGACAAAGGTTGTTGGGGAATAATTAAAACAAAAGTAGTTTGTTAATTTAACTCTATTTCAGTTAGTTCAGTCACCCTCATACCATGTAGCGGAAGCTCGGGACACCCCTGCAGCCCCTTCAACCGATTATACATTCAAGGGGCGCGGAGGACACCCCTGCAACCCCTGCTCCCCTTGAACGTATAATGGGACTTGGCAACTTTACATAAACGAGACAGCCTTTTCCGGCGTAACCTCCTTTTGTAATGACTGTCTTTTTGCTGGGGACATTTTCACTGGATACGAAAAAGAGGAGGTAGTGGAGCTTAATGCAACTAAATTGGTGCCTCATGTAATCTAGGAAGCCTCTTAGGAACTGCCAAACAGAGTTTCATTACTACTAAACCTGCGGCAGGCCCAGCATAGACATATAGTGCCACATTTGCCTTAGGTTCATTGTCATGCAGGGGTCAGATGGAAAAGTAACATTTATGTTGATATTTTGCATAAGCAGTTTATCGTGGAAGGTCCCTCTATGCTTAGAATACTGAAATCATAGTGGTCGATTAATTGCTCCACGAATGGCAAGTTGGGGACAACATGTCACATATATAATTTCAAACAGATGGCTTGAAGGCACACTTATGTTTCAAGACGTTTAAGATTGTGTCTTGATTGTGTCAAGGTAGAGCCGTAGTGGACTGGGAAGCTCCCAGAAGGGTAAGATCAAACTAAAAGGAAGTAACTTGCTATGTTTGAAGAAATGTTACACTATCATAGAAAACATGTTGACCATCGCAATTTAGTAGGGATTGTAACAGACTAGTATGCATATTTCTGATGGGGGTTGCAGATGGAAATCTAGTAAGGGTAGTAAGGGTAGGACTACATGTAAGTCGTGGGTACTGGTGCAGCCTGACAGATTTTAGGAAAGTTCTATTCAATGTTTAGGGATATTTATTGCAGACTGCTTTCCTGGGGGGTGCCCGGGTCCCAGAGCACCCACATACACGGAACCCCTGAATGTAGCTACTTTGATGAATTAACAGAAACACGTTATTTGGAAGAAATACTTCCTTATAGGTGTCTGTGTGTGAACATTATTGTCATCAGTGCAGGATGGCAACATAGGTAAACAGGGTATTAATGTCTGAATCTGATATGTGCCCAAAGGCAAGGTGGGGGGGGGGGGTAAAGTAAGTGCTACGGCACAATCAAAACATGAACTGGGTGCCAGATATCTGAGATGACTGTTAGGACATCTTTGGGACCATTGTGATTAAGATGTGTGATCTTTGAATCACATTGAGCCGCCTACTCCTCACACCGTTAATGCAAGCATCCTATGTTGTTTATGTTGGGGTTACAGCCACCCCATCGCATTTTTCTAAATGCAAGTGTCAAAACCGACAAAGGAACAGGCTGATTTAAGCTAAAATATGAACCTTCTTAGAAAACAAAATAGCAGTGGTTCATCCATGCAATACACATGAAGCTGAGTCTTTCTTCTTGATAGGCATTGGAAACCAAAGAATGTGTTGCAGATGCAAGTATTGACAGGTCAAGGCCCGAAAAGAAACTTCTTTAGCCTTTCCTAAAGTAAATTAAGATTCTATCTTTCTGCCCCTATGAATAGCATTTATGATCAGAGCACTCATTAATGCCTTCTTGTTTAATAAATATAAATACAAATATACATTCATGATAGTGTGAAGTCCAGTAAGGTAAGAAACACCAAGTTTAGATCTTTGATGTTTTTATTGAGGTAGGTACATATCAAGGCCTCTCTCCACTGGTCAGCTGCAACTGAAGAGCTTCACAGAGAGAGGCTGGCTATGAATATCTTCTCAGCATTCCATTATGTCATTAATGTCACTAGCAAAGCAGAAGCCTTCTCTATACAGAAGATTGCAGGTAAACAACATGTTTGAAAGAAATCATGTTTACACATAAACACATAATTGTGTGCGGTCAAGTGTGGAGATGTGTATGGTGCAGTCAGTCAGTCACCTGCAATATTTGCTGTTTGGAGCAGAGCAGCGTTTTGCCTGGTGCGGCTATTCTGGTCTGGATTTTCAACATGCAACTCTCCTGACTGACATAGTCAAAAAACCCACCGTCCAAGCAAGTGTGGAGAAGTGTACGGTGCAGTCAGGCAGTCCGGCAGCCCAGTCACGATCAACTTTGAACTGTGAGTACTACCATAACCATTTTACAGAAATTATTTCTTGGGTTACTCACTGCTATAGACTAAGCATGGTGCCTGCCATTTTAACATTGCGGTGGAAAAGGTGCGATCCAAATATACTGCTTATAACTTAAGACACAAACCACCCTACGGTAAAAACAGTGCATCTTTAAACGAAAGCGCAAAACCAGAATCAGAGTCTGAGGTTATAGGCAATCCATCAAGAGTTATCACTAGTTCAACCTCCAAAACTGCTGGTCAAGCGAATGCCTGTGGGAAAATCACCTTGTTTTTCATGCCTGGCAGAGTGAACGCCACAATGGTAGTGGCAATCACAGTAGAGCATGAGACGATTTTAAACACCAGAAACAAGAAGAATATGAACACAGAGCAGAAGGACATCTCCTTTAGTGGAATTGACAGCTCTGACAGGTCACTCCTGGATTAATGTTATTCCTTAACAAACAACATTTGCAGTTGAACCAGTGTTCAGGCTGTAGAAGTAATACAAACAGAAGAACTGGCGATCCCCTGAATAGTGGTTGAAGCAGCAGTGGAGCACACCCAAGACAGCATGCAGTAACTTTCAGCATCTCCAAATGTATTGGTTGATCTAAGTGAAACTAACCACTGTAATAACACTGTGATATCGGGTGTACCAATAATGAATAATTACATGCCATGATGGCCCCACACAATTTGCTGTGAGGGTCCTATTAAAACTTTGTGGGAGAATTTTAGAGGAAGTCACTGCTAGTAAGATTAATGCAGGCAATGACAGTAAACATCTCAACGGTCTAATGCCAAAAGCACAGCTGTGTCCTTTACCTAAATCTGGAGCACAAGTTGAATTAGTGGAGGAGAGTAGTATGCATAAAAACAACAAAATAACAGCATACAAAGACTCCCTTGACTCCTCAGCCATTTATTTGACTAGAAAGCAAAAATAACAAATGGAAAGGCAAGAAGTCACCTTAATAAAGACATGCACGCAGAAACGAAGAGTGAGAATAATTAAAGTATTGAAAGCGGAAGGCACACAGAAAGAACTACTAATAAAGCACAGAAAAAGAGTCATCGGAAATTAAAATCGAACCCTCAAACTGGGGGTTTATCAGCATTTTCGAATTCAGAGACTGACTGTAGTCTAGTCTCCCAACCTAGTCCTGGCGTCCTTGACACAGAAGAAATCAAAGTGTCTGGAAAGAGGCACTTGCTGAAAGGGAGTGACGTTCCCAGACGTTCCGACTGTTAAAAATCAACCGACTATAACAATCTCGCACATCTTTACAAATAAACAGACTGCTCAACAAAATACAGATAAACGGCTAAGCCGTTCCGACTTATTGAAGCTTCTGCATGAAATCCCTACCCGGAGGGTCTTAGATTCAACGGACTTGCAGTTTGTGGAGCCATTGGATTGTGCAAACTCAATTGTAGTACGAATTCACTGCGTAACCATAGAGACATTCCCAATTATACATAATCATAGTCTAAGAATTGCCCAACTGGGTTTTGAACTGGATGCAGACGCAGGCCCTATGCTTCGAAAGGGCTGTCCACCAAATGGGAGGACAAGGTGTTCGAAGAACGTAAAGGGCAACCAAAGCCCTAGGGACATAACCCAAGATAACATCAGAGGAGTACTTAAGCTTCTTTTGGAAGCTGTAACAGTGAAAGACCAAACAGAAAATATCATGTACAGTCTGATATCATGGAACCTTCTAAACATCAACAGTTCATTAGGAGTACTGCACCTGTATGACATGTTTCTAATCCAAGAAAGCTGGATGAACACTCCTATGCACATTGATGGATACCAACTGTACTCCTGCCTGGTGAAGAAGGGGAACCAGGGGCGCCCATATAGGGGTCTTATTGTAGGTGTGAAAAGGCATCTCATTTCATCAGATATTGTTACCCCGGAACCAAGTATGAATATGGTTGGCCATATAGGCCATGCAATTGGCCCAAATGTCCCCTTAAACCATTGAATCATCCGAGCCGGGAGGCGAAGCCGGCCATCCCCAAAGGCTGCAACACAAGGCTATCTAGCCTCTCTGCAGCTCTACTGCGTCTACAGAGTACACCGTGCTCCAGGAACCGTACAATGGGCACTGAAGCCTTGGCCCATTCATCTAAGCCTGCCCACAAGATGGCCGACTTGCATCTGCCTCACCCTCCACATGCGACCAAAAAGCCACGCGATGGACCCAAATTCCCCCTCAAACCATTGGATATCCGAGCCAGGAGGCGAAGCCGACCATGCCCAAAGGCTGTAACACATGGCTATCTAGCTTCTCCGCAGTTCCACTACGTCTACAAAGCACACCATGCTCCATGAACCATACAATAGGCACAGAAGTATTGGCCCATTCATCTTAGCCTACCCATAAGATAGCCGACTCTGGTGTGCCTGACCTCCACATGTGACCAACGAGCCACGCGATTGACCCAAATGCCCCCTTAAGCCATTGGATCATGTAACCCAGGAGGCGAAGCCGGCTGTCCCCAAAGGCCGTAACACAAGGCTACCTAGCCTCTCTGCAGCTCTCCACTGCTCCCTGCAATATCTGCATCAGTGTGAAACACTCAGCCGTATATATCAGCAGACGTCGGATCGACCTGTGCATGTCCGATCTCACCAATGAGAAAAGCCTCTAGATAGAAAGGCACACTCTATTTCCGAACCAATATACCTCCTGGGAAATAATTATCTAGATTCCACATGCAAGGTCCTTGCCCATGTCTTAAACATCTCTGAGCCCAGCGATTTCCAGCTACCTGACCCCACACCATTCCTCCCATCTTGCCGAGGCTCATGGAGACTTCCACCTCCCAAGTGAAGTGGCTCACAGAAGACATGCTACCAATTTGAAAATATGCCTTTCACCCCTGTCCACCCAGTTCCGACACAGCAATATGCGCCCAGCTCATAGTACCTAGAGGCACTCATCAATCATCCCTGTCTCCAGTACACGCACCCCATCCATATGAAATTGGAACTTCAATCTGCGCCAAAGAACGTGCATCAAGCCTATCTTCTACAATGTTCTGTGCTTTCGTGTCCCCTATATAAGCCCACAACAACAGCCGTTCCCATCGAAGCATTTTGCTGTGAAGCTCCAGCACAAGAAAGTGCAGAGCGTAAGTGATCAGCATGCTATGACTAGCAGCTCCACTCAGCAGAAGATACACTTGAACTCCTCAAATGACAATATATTGTGCACTTTTGTGGCTTCCACAGTGCCATCCTGCAGCTAACACTACAGCCTCAACAATGAACTCTAATGGCGCCTACAGCACCAACCCAACAACACCTCCCAACATTCGCTCTTGTCATCATTTACTACAATGGCCACATATTATTCACAACTCTTAGCATCAGTCCTATGTTAAATGCTTGACCTAGCATGGCCTCAAATATTGCACCTTGCTCTAGCATTGCATTGAATGTTGCACCTTGCCCTAGCATGGCCGCACATGTTTTACCTTGCCCTAGCTTTGCATTGAATGTTGCACCTTGCGCTAGCATTAAATTGAATGTTGTAACTTGCCCTAGCATGGCCTCAAAAATTGCACATTGCCCTAGAATTGCATTGAATGTTGCACCTTGCCCTAGAATGGCCTCAAATGGTTTACCTTGCCCCAGCATTGCATTGAATGTTGCACCTTGCCTTAGCATCTCCTCAAATGTTTTACCTTGCCCTAGCATTGCATTGAATGTTGCACCTTGCCCTAGCAGTGCCTCAAATGGTACACCTCGCCCTAGCCTCGCCTCAAATGTTTACCTTGCCCTAGCATTGCATTGAATGTTGCACCTTCGCCTAGCACTGCCGCAATGTTGCACCTTGTCCTACCATTGCCTCAAATGTTGTACCTTGCCCTAGCAGGGACTCAAATGTTGTACCTTGCCCTAGCATTACCTTGAATGTTGCACCTTGCCCTAGCACTGCCTCAAAGACTGCACCTTGTCCTAGCATTGCTCTCTCTATTGATACCCGTCTCGGAAATTTGCACACAACAAAACCAGAAAGTAACAACCCTCCAAAAATCACCCTCAGCCTAGTCTAGATCAATGCCCGCTCATGCCCTGCCCATGCACATCCATGACCTCCTAATGGTTAACAACCTCGATGTCCTAGCTATCACTGAAAGTAGGCTACACGCAGTCTCAGGCCCTGCCCTATCACTGGCCATTTCCCTTGACTACACCATTTTTAGAAGTGATAGACACACAGCAAGAGGTGGTGGGACTGCCTTCATAGCCAAAAATCACCTACACATCAGGCAATTTAACACCTCGCTCAACGAAATTGCTACATCCTCTCACTAAAACTATCGGTCACCCCTGCTAACTCCATTGCTATCCACATAATCTACCGACCTCCGGGCACTCTCAACACATTCCAGGAATACCTCCTTCACACATTAGGACACAACCTAAAGCTCACCTCACAAATAACCCTCCTAGGTGACTTTAACCTCGTACATAATGACCACACTGAGCCACTTCTCTCGCCAACTCACTCTCAGCCCTAGGTTTCTGTCAACAAATTAACAAATCCACACATATCAAAGGCTGAACGCTCGACTGGCTAGCTGACCTCAACTGTAATATCTCCAGTTTAGGCCAACACATCTTGTCCTTAGTCGGACCATCCCACAATTACCATCTCTATCCCCTTGACAAAACACACCAAATCCACCTCCAAGTAACTACCACCATCAATGTCTCGCAACTCAAAAAAACATACCAAAGAGAACATTCTACCCTTCCACACAAACTGGAACACTTCAACTCCATAGATCCTCACATCCTAGCTGAGCCACTGTAGCAGAAGAAATCTCCCTGTCTGGAGCCGCACTAGGACATGACTGTGCTATAAATGGCAAAGGTAAGCAATGTCACAATACTAAATTTTACTTTAGCGATGTGCATTGTGTACCCACCTATGCCTCACAACAGCTCCTTTCGTGCTCCATTAATCCACACCCCTACGCCGAGTCCCTTCCTCTCAACCATCCATTGTATGGTGCTGGCAGCTTCTGATCAAAATCCATTGGAGACTTGCAACACAGATGCACCTTCAAACACAAGCACCACACAGTAAATTAGCAAAATTTCCCACCCATCACGAGTCACACATTGCGCACTCATGAGCCATATCACCAATTCCCGCCATATCTGGCACAACCACCTTAAAACTTACAGAGATCACACCAATGCACCATGCACCACCATCTTGGCAACAGCCCAGCAGTCTAAAGCCTCACCATCTTGGCCTTGTACCGCCCTTTTATCAGAAACCACGTATAGAAACATGAAATTAAACGCCAAGTCCAGACGTGTTCACACAGACAAAGCACTTTCCTCTCACAGGAACACCCAAGGCACTCAGGTACCCTTCTTCAATAGTTGCTATTCTCTTGTACTTATCTTTGAAACTCATAACCAGCGTTTGGGAATGTGCTTGGGCCCCTTAACCAGCCTAATACTTTGGCCACCCACCACTAACGAAACCCCCATACCACAGACCATCACATCAGACCTATCCACTGCCCATAAACCGCTAAAGAAATGTGAACACCTTCCACGCATCCTGACTGGCCCCATGCTACCACCATCAACCTTGTGTCCTACTACTCACAAGCCAGCAGGCCCACTTACACCCACCTGCATGTACCATCAGCTCACCCTCAAAGTACTGCCACTATGCCAGAGAAATGAATGCATTCAATCCCGCACTGGCACCCTCAAAGTACAGCAACTACGCCAAAGAAATGAATACTTTCGATCCCGCACGGGCACCTTGGACTGCCCAACCACCAACAAGTGAGACATCCAGACTTAATCCTTGCCAAAACTAAAGCCACTACAATTGACAAAGGATCAGCTAAGATTTCTCATAACCCATCGCAGAGAAATACACTGCAAATTCTCTCACACAATCCCAAAACAGTAGCCACCTTGCCCAGACTCAAGCTCAAGCACCACCATGCAAGTCACCAACAGTTGCTTCAATACCTACATGTTCACTGAAAGGAGACCTAATCAATGCTAGAGCCTTACTGGTGCACACATTAGATATTATTGACCTCATCAGCACCTTGATTTGGATCTACTAGCAATATCGGAAACCTTGCTACAATCTGCTGGTGGTCCAGCTTTAACATTAGATATCTCGCCCAACTAAACAATCTATAGGAAAGACAGACTTAGCATCAAACAAGGAGGAGTGGTCTTGATAGCCAGAGAATCCCTAGCTATTAGAGAAATCAACAACACCTTCCTGATAACCCTGCCATGCTGGTCGAAGTCTACAACACTACCATGGTTAAGGCCATCAACACAGTGGCCCTACTCACCCAACAGAAAGTCAAACCGCTAACTCACTGCAACTCACGGTCCACCCCTACGTCTAAATATATGAGAGGCTGAAACGACATGGAAGAACACCGCATCTGAGGATAACACTTTTTTTTTTACAATATTTGCGAAGACTTACAAAAATGCAGTCCTCCTTGCAAATCCACCTACAATGTAAGGATTGCAAACTCCAGCTCGCGAGAACTGTTTTCTATCTTGTGCAAACTAGAAACACCTACTGCTCCCAGAGACAGCTGCAATAAAGATAGCACCTGCCAACATTCAGAATGCCCTGCTCAACAAACCGGCCACCCTACAGAAAATGTTTTGCTAAAGATGAACTCCCTCACTGTGGCTTCCACTAATAAGCCTATCCTCGCCCCACCTGCATCCCAGACCTTTCACTTTAAAACAGTCACAGAATTTGAAATGCCACAAATTATCAAAGGCCTCAAACCCTGGAGATGCCAAGGAGATACCCGCCCAGCAAGGGTGATCAAGGAGTGGGCCTTAGCACTGACATCCTTCATCACCTCTATGATCAACACTTCCTTTGACACCGGCCAAGTGCCAACTAACCTAAAGGATGCTATGGATCTCCCCTTGCTAAAATAAAATCACTGGAGCCCAAAATCTCCACCAACTATTGCCCCATCACTATCATTCCTTTTCTTCTCAAAATACTGGACAGAACTGTCCAAATCCAGTCATTCCTCGAGATCAACAACCTCTGTGGACTACAGCAATCAGGCTTCAGGTCCGGTCACGATGCAAAATTGGCTTTTGTAGATCTAAAAATCCAGATGGATGTAGTCAAACACTCTGGCAAGGCTTCACTATTACTATTGCTGGGCTTGTCAGCAGCATTTGAAAATGTTGATCACCGTATTTTATGCCAGCACCTTAGTGCTGCAGGGCACTTCTGTGAACAAACCTCCCTATCTAACACATCCTTTAGGGTTTTCTCTGACAGAGATTCTGCCCAATCTACCCCGATCTCTTGTGCAGCCCTCCAAGGCTCCTGTCTCTCCCCTACCCTATAATACATCTTCACTAAAGCATTATTCGACATCTTGGATGACCATGGTATCTTCTACAAAAATGATGCGGACAATAGGCAAAACCTCCTGCCTATCACAGGCAGTTACACTGAGGACACCAACACCTTGAATTCCACTTACCTCATCATCCAAGCCTGGATGGCTACTAACATGCTATGCCTTAATGATAAAAACACGTAAATCCTCCTGCATGGATCCCACACTACCGTCAACAAACCTGACTCCAAATACAAAGCGTTCATCATTGACGGAAACACTATTCCAGTCTCCAACACAGTCAAAAGGTTAGGTGTGTACCTAGACTCAACCCTGCCCCTAAACAGACAGCTTAACATGATTGCCTCATCAGCAGCACACACAGCAAAACATATTCATGCCTGTAGGCCATTCCTATTTCCTGACAGCTGCCTCACAATTGCTCGGGCACTCATAGGATCAAAATGGGACTATTGTAATGCTCTATTTGCAGACATTTTGGCATGAAACCTTAACAAAATTCAGATCATTCAGAATAATGCTCTCAGCAACAAGGCAACATGCTCACTGGCTCCCTATTCAACAGCGGATTCTGTTCAAAACACTGGCCATTACTCATGAATGTATAACTAACACTGCACCTAGATACCTCTCCCAAAAACGTCATCATGCCAAATCCTCAAGATCTATCTGATCTCTCTACACCAACTGCCTGATTTCCCTAAGATTCTGACTGAAAAGAACTGTGGGAAAAAGCTTTCCAGTTGTTGCTGCAGAAAACTGGAATGCCCTCCCACACAAACTCAGATCTGAACAATCATACTGCGTCTTCTGTAAACACCTTTAGACTGAAGTTGCTTTCACAGGATGCGGCACTTATGAACTTGACTCCTTAAGACAATGATGCCCCAAACTGAACTAATTCTCATGCTCCTCCCTACTTTGTTGTTATTTCTGTATGATGTACAATTTATTTGCCAGCAAGAGAAGCTGTAACGCTCACTGATTCTCGCAGAGGCGCCGGTCTTGAACTGGGCGACTACCGTATCTTCAAAGGTGATGTGTAGCACCCGGTTGGCTCTTTGGGCTGGACCTCTGTGCACTGTATGTCTGACTGTAAGAGTAAGATGTCTGCAGATAGAAAATATGGGATTAATGAACTGGGGTTATTGGGTGTCCCTCTCTCTTTCCTCTTCTCCTCTCCTGTAGACCCCCAAAGGTTAACGCCTCACCTTAGGTAAGTGAATGCCGAGCTCTCCATCTGCCTCGGGGCAGGGTGCTGTAACCAGTTTCTTCACTGGATAAGGGGAGCAGGCCTCTTGACTTCAGAGGACTGCTGTCCGTCGTTTACTGCACGAACGGTAAGTTTCGAGTAATTCTAATGTCTTTAAAGTCTTTAGTAATGATGTCTTGTTTTGCAGGGTTCCGGCGATGGCGGATGACGGGCTGAAGTGAGTTGAAGATGGAGCCCGTGTGATGAATAGAAGCGCCTGGAAGCACGTAAGTAAGCGCTTGTTGCCTGCTTCACGATGCGCTCTAACTGTCTTTTTATTTTGCAGGTACAAGTTCGGAGCGGCTGCAGGGTGCCGGAATACCCACTGGGTTAGATGTGGAAAGGAGTAATGGCACGTGAGTATTAAAGTTCCCCAATGTCTTTAAACGCACCTTGTTTTGTCTTTCAGATGCGGGATGCAGCGCCGAAGGCCTCCGGAGCGTGCGAAGAGTTGGTAAGCTTTTGTCTTTCAGATGCCGGAATGCAGTGTGAAGACCTCCGGAGCGCACGAAGAGTAGGTAAGCCTTTGCCTTTCAGATGCCGGAATGCTAACCTGTTCTTTCTTGTCTTTATAGGTGTTGCTGAGACTGGATTCAGGATGGTAAGCCTTTGCCTTTCAGATGCCGGAATGCTAACCTGTTCTTTCTTGTCTTTATAGGTGTTGCTGAAGACTGGATTCAGGATGGTAAGCCTTTTTCCTTAGGCCCAGGACGGATGCAGAAGACACGATGAGCGTTCTGCTGCAGAGGATGCAGAATAACGCAAAGCAAGATTCATCCACCGGGTGTGGGTTTAAATAGCCTCCTGTAGTGCTTAGGTGTCTCCTTCCACAGCCACGCCTAGGTAAGAAAAGAGTTCCTGCTTTCCAGAAGAGTTCCAGTGTTCTGAATCTAGGGAGTGGCTCCTGCCCACCCAACAGGAAAAGTAGTTCCAAACAGAAGAGGATCAGAGGCTCAACTGGCAGGCAAGTAAGCAGCATGGTCTGCTGCAGGTAAGTCCACCCAAGCATTATGAGCCCGGCGCTTCCAGCGCTGGGACTGGGCATATTTATGAGCCTGGTGCCACTGGCGCCAGGACTGGGTCCAAAAGGTCCCAATTGGGACTGGTTGGCACTCGGAACCTGGGTTATGGATCTGCTTCCAAGGGAGTTGGAAAACCCTGACCTTTTGGAAGCAGAGATCATGACAGTACCCCCCCTCAAGGCCCTCCCAAACCGGGCTTCTCCGGGGTTTTGGCTTGTCAGGAAATGTTCGGTGAAATCTTTTGATTAGGCGAGGAGCGTGGACATATTCAGCAGGTCCCAGGATCTCTCTTGGGGCCGTAGCCTTTCCAGTCAATTAGGTAAAATAGTTTAGATTTGGAGATCTTGGAGTCCAGAATGCTTTTGACTTCAAACTCGAGTTCTCCATCAACTAGGATAGGTTTTGGAGATTTAGTTAGTCGGGTTTGAGGTTGCACGGGTTTTAATAGAGAGACGTGGAAGACCGGATGTATCTTCATGTGCGGGGGCAAGTCCAACTTGACCGCTACTGGGTTTACTATGGTAGTGATGGAATAGGGACCAAGGTATCTTGGGTTGAATGTGCGTGGCCCTTTTAGAGATAGATATTTGGTGGATAACCAGACTTGATCCCCTACTTGATATTGAGGGGCTTCCTTCCGATGTTGATCTGCTCCTTTCTTGTATTGTTCTTTAGCCCTTTGAAGGTGAGAAACAGCTTCCTTAAAGGCTTGGGTGATTGTAGAATGCAGGTAGTCTACTGCTGGTGTTTCAAGATCTTGGAGGGGATCCAACTCCGAGGTTCGAGGGTGACTGCCGTACAAAAGAAAAAACGGGGTTTTCCCAGTTCCCGAATGGACAGAGTTATTGTAGGCATATTCGGCTATCCAAAGGATATCTTTCCAAGTTTTTTCAGTTTGTTGCAGCATGCAGCGTAAATACTGTTCCAGAGTTTGATTGGTCCTCTCGGTTTGTCCGTCGGTCTGAGGGTGGTGACTGGTCGATAGTCTCACATCAATTTGAGCCGACCGACAGCAACTTCGCCAAAAATGAGAAATAAATTGACTACCTCGATCCGAAATTAGAACCGAAGGAAAACCGTGCAGTCGGACGATGTTTTCGAGAAATTCTCGGGCCAGAGTTGCTGCTGTTGGCAAGCCTTTGAGCGGAATGAAATGCGCCATCTTGGAGAATAAGTCCACGATTACTAGAATCGTATTGTATCCGGAGCATGGAGGTAGATCGGTGATGAAGTCCATAGAAAGCGTATGCCAAGGGCGAGGTGGGATGTCAATAGGGCGTAAGAGGCCTGCTGGTCTTTCCTTTTGACTCTTGTTTTGGGCGCATACTCCACAGGACATTATAAAGTCTCTGATATCTTTTTTCCAAGACGGCCACCAGAAGTAGCGCTTGATCTTTTCTGAGGTCTTGGCATACCGGGATGACCTTCCATTAAAGAGTCGTGATAACAAGAGATTACTTTTTTCTGTAAATCTGTGCTGGGTAGGTATAATCGTTCTTGGAAATACAATAAGTTGTCCTTTACTGCAAAGTCCTTTCCCTGCAGATGCCAATTCTGTATGTCTGCTGGAGTTACAAGTTGCCTGGCTTTATCCTTAACTTCCTCTATGGATTCTGTGGCGATTACACCCAGAATTCTTTGTTCGGGAATGATTGGTACAGGTTTAGGTTGATCAAGTGTTCTTCCACTCCCATCCGAGAAAGGGCATCAGCTTTACCGTTCTTTGTACCAGGTCGATAGGTAATTATGAAGTCAAACTCGGCAAAGAATAATGCCCAACGGAGTTGTCTAGAGGATTGGGCTTTTGCGGTTTTCAAATATTGCAGGTTTCGGTGATCCGTAATCACAGTAACGGTGTGTCGGGCCCCAGCAGATAATGCCGCCAAGCCTTAAAGGCAGACTTGATAGCCAGAAGTTCCTTGTCAGTAATCGTGTAATTGATTTCAGGAGGCGAGAATTTGCGGGACCAAAATGCCACGGGATGCAACTGATTGGTTACCGGGTCCTTTTGTGATAGAACTGCCCCCATGGCAAGGCTTGAAGCATCAGTTTCCACGATGTAGGGGAGTTCGGGGCGAGGGTGTTTTAAGATTGGTGCAGAGATAAATTTAGTCTTCAAATCCTGGAAAGCTTGTTCCGCCTCGGTAGACCATTCAAAACGTTTGTTTTTCTTTAACAAGGCAGTGATGGGCTGGACTATTCGAGAGAATTCGGGGATAAACCTGCGGTAAAAGTTAGCGAAGCCTAACATGCTTTGCACACCTTTTACGGAGGATGGTGATGGCCATTTGAGAACTGCATCGACCTTCTTTGAATCCATACGCACTCCGCCAGGTGATAATATGAATCCCAAGAATTCAACTTCAGTCACGTTGAAAACACATTTTTCCAACTTAGCGAAAAGTTTGTGTTGACGCAATCTTTCGAGGACCATTTTCACGTGTTTCCGATGTTCAGATTCCGATGAAGAATAAACGAGGATGTCGTCAATGTAAACAACAACACACACATCTATGAGCTCTCTGAGGACATCGTTCATAAAATATTGAAAGGCGGCCGGGGCATTGCAAAGTCCGAAGGGCATGACCTGATATTCAAATAGCCCATACTTGGTGCGGAAGGCCGTCTTCCATTCATCGCCCTCTTTTACTCGTACCAAGTGGTAAGCTCCTCTAAGATCCAGCTTTGTATATATGCATGCTTTTCTGACTTGGTCCAGGAGTTCAGGGATCAAAGGTAACGGATATCTATTCTTAACGGTGATCTGGTTCAGGGAGCGATAATCGATACAAGTTCTAAGGTCTCCTTCCTTTTTTGGAACGAAGAACAAAGCTGAAGAAGCAGGGGACTTGGAAGGACGAATAAACCCATTTGCCAGGTATTGATCCAGGTATTGTCGAAGGTGAAGGTTCTCAGGCTCGGTGAGGGCATAAATTCTACTACAAGGAGGAGTAGATCCAGGTATCAGGTCTATCTGGCAGTCATAAGACCTATGAGGAGGTAGAGAGTTAGCCTGATCCTTCCGGAAACATCTTGGTATTCTAGGTATTCGGGAGGTAACTGGGGAGTCTCTGAAGAAATTGCGGCCAGTGCAACACCAGGTGGAGGGTGACAAGTAGAGACACATTCTGGAAACTGGACCGTTCTTGCTCGCCAATCGATCAGAGGATTG
>CM010929.2:520321419-520391315 GCA_002915635.3 Ambystoma mexicanum
TGCTTCCAAGGGAGTTGGGAAAACCCTGACCTTTTGGAAGCAGAGATCATGACAGTACCCCCCTCAAGGCCCCTCCCAAACCGGCTTCTCCGGGGGTTTTGGCTTGTCAGGAAATGTTCGGTGAAATCTTTTGATTAGGCGAGGAGCGTGGACATATTCAGCAGGTTCCCAGGATCTCTCTTGGGGGCCGTAGCCTTTCCAGTCAATTAGGTAAAATAGTTTAGATTTGGAGATCTTGGAGTCCAGAATGCTTTTGACTTCAAACTCGAGTTCTCCATCAACTAGGATAGGTTTTGGAGATTTAGTTAGTCGGGTTTGAGGTTGCACGGGTTTTAATAGAGAGACGTGGAAGACCGGATGTATCTTCATGTGCGGGGGCAAGTCCAACTTGACCGCTACTGGGTTTACTATGGTAGTGATGGAATAGGGACCAAGGTATCTTGGGTTGAATGTGCGTGGCCCTTTTAGAGATAGATATTTGGTGGATAACCAGACTTGATCCCTACTTGATAGTGAGGGGCTTCCTTCCGATGTTGATCTGCTCCTTTCTTGTATTGTTCTTTAGCCCTTTGAAGGTGAGAAACAGCTTCCTTAAAGGCTTGGGTGATTGTAGAATGCAGGTAGTCTACTGGTGTTTCAAGATCTTGAACCAACACCCGAGTTTGGGGTGACGCCGTACAAAGAAAAAATGGCGTTTCCCAGTTCCCGAATGACAGAGTTAATTGTAGGCAATTCGCCTATCCAAAACGATATCTTCCAAGTTTTTCAGTTGTGCAGCATGCAGCGTAAATACTGTTCCAGAGTTTATTGGTCCTCTCGGTTTCCCGTCGCCGAGGGTGGTGACTGGTCGATAGTCTCACATCAATTTGGCGACGGATCACAACTTCGCCAAATGAAAATAAATTGACTACCTCGATACGAAATTAGAACCGAAGGAAAAACCGGCAGCTCGCAAAAGATGTTTCGAGAAATTCTCGGCCAGAGTTGCTGCTGTTGGCAACCTTTGAGCGGAATGAATCGCCAACTTGAGAATAGTCCACGATTACCTAGAATCGATGTAATCCTGAGCATGAGGTAAATCTGAATGAAGTCCCCAGAAAGCGTATGCCAAGGCGAGGTGGGATTCAATAGGCGTAAGAGGCTGCTGTCTTTTCCTTTGACCTCCTGTTTTGGGGCGATACTCAACAGGACATTATAAAGTCTCTCGATATCTTTCTTCCAAGACGGCCACCAGAAGTATGCGCTTGATTTCTTTCTGAGGTCTTGGCCATACGGGATGATCCTTCCACTTAAGAAGTATCGTGATAACAAGAGATTACTTTTTTCTGTAAATCTGTGGCTGGGTAGGTGGTAATCGTTCTTTGAAATACTAAATAATTTGTCCTTTACTGCAAAGTCCTTTCCCCTGCAGAAGCCAATTCGTGTACGTCTGCTGGAGTTAGCAAGTTCCTGGCTTTATCCTTAACTTCCTCTAATGGATTCGGTGGCGATTAACACCCAGAATTCTTGTTCGGGGGAATGATTGGTACAGGTTTAGGGTTGTCAACGTGTTCTTCCACTCCCATGCGAGAAAGGGCATCAGCTACCTCGTTCTTTTGTATCCAGTCGATAGGTAATTATGAGTCAACTCTGGGCAAAGAATAATGCCCACGGAGTTGTCTAAGGATTGGGCTTGTTGTCGGTTTTCAAATATTGCAGGTTTCGGTGATCCGTATCACAGTAACGGTGTGGTCGGGCCCCGCAGATATATGCCGCCAAGCCTTAAAGGCAGACTTGGATAGCCAGTATGTTCCTTGTCAGAATCGTGTAATTTTGATTTCAGGAGGCGAGAATTGCGGCGACCAAAATGCCCACGGGTGCAACTGATTGGTTATGGGTCCTTTTGTGATAGAACTGCCTCCCATATGGCAAGGCTTGAAGCATCAGTTTCCACGATGTATGGGGAGTTCGGGCGAGGTGTTTTAAGATTGGTGCAAGATAAATTTAGTCTTCAAATCCTGGAAGCTGTTCCGGCTCGGTAGACCATTCAAAACGTTGTTTTTCTTTAATCAAGGCAGTGATGGCTGGACTATTCGAGAGAATCGGGATAAACCTGCGGTAAAAAGTTAGGCGAAGCCTAACATGCTTTGCACAACTTTTACGGAGGATGGTGATGGCCATTTGAGAAACTGCATCGACCTTCTTTAGATCCATACGCACCCCGCCAGAATGATAATATGAATCCGAAGAATTCAACTTCAGTCACGTTGAAAAGCACATTTTTCCAACTTAGAGCGAAAAAGTTTGTGTTGACGCAATCTTTCGAGGACCATTTTCACGTGTTCCATGTTCAGATTCCGATGAAGAATAAAACGAGGATGTCATCAATGTAAACAACAACACAATACATCTATTAGTCTCTCTGAGGACATTGTCATAAAATATTGAAAGGCGGCGGGCATTGCAAAGTCCGAAGGGGATGACCTGATATTCAAATACCAATACTTGGTGCGGAAGGCCGTTTTCCATTCATATCGCCCTCTTTTACTCGTACCAAGTGGTAAGCTCCTTCTAAGATCGCAGCTTTGTATATATGCATCTTTTCTGACTTGGTCCAGAGTTTCAGGGATCAAAGGTAAGGATATCTATTCTTAACGGTGATCTGGTTCGAGGGAGCGATAATCGAAATACGATTCTAAGGTCTCCTTCCTTTTTTGAACGAAGAACAAAGCTGAAGAAGCAGGGACTTGGAAGGATAATAAGCCCATTTTTGCCAGGTATTGATCCAGGTATTGTCGAAGGTAAAGGTTCTCAGCTCGTGAGGCATACATCTACTACAAGGAGGAGTAGATCCAGTATCCAGGTCTATCTGGCAGTCATAAGACCTATGAGGAGGTAGAGAGTTAGCCTGATCCTTCCGGAAAACATCTTGGTATTCTAGGTATCGGAGTAACTGGGGAGTCTCTGAAGAAATTGCGGCCAGTGCAACACCGAGGTGAGGGTGACAAGTAGAGACACATTCTGGAAACTGGACCGTTCTTGCTCGCCAATCGATCAGAGGATTGTGTTTCTCTAAACCAAGTAATTCCAGAATAATCTGAAACTGAGGGGCCTTGATCACATCGAAACACGATCTCTCATGGTGTCCATCTGACTTACTAGCGTCACCTCTTGAGTGGTATGCGTTACTGGCCGCGGAGCTATCTCCGTACCATGCACCGTAGTAATGACGTCCTTTACAGCCTTTGGAAAGAGTTAGATTCATCCTCAAAACCATTTCATGATCCACATAATTGCCGATGCACCGCTGTCGACGTAAGCTCAATTGCATGTAATCAATCCGGATTATCAGGGCTAATGAGACGCATCGTTTCACGAAATGCGAGGTCACGGAACTGTTTCACGCCCGGCAAGAGACCTCTATTCTTGTCGGGCGAGGTCGTTTCCCTGCTCAGAGTTTGTAACTTTGGTAACTGCAGTCTCCTACTGCCTTCTTGCAGGTTTCATCGCGACAGTCTCGAAAGAAAGTGTCCTGAGTTTCCGCAATATAGGCATAATTGCAACTGTTTCCTCCTTTCCCGCTCCCTTTGTGTTAGAGGACCTTTCAGACCCCCTTTTGCATGGGTTCCCCGAGTCTACTCCTTTGGAAGGAGTTGGCGGTTTGGAAAAAATACTGGAGGCATCAAACTTGAACGATCGGCCTTTCCTGTTTTCGCAGCCTGTGATCTATTTGAACGACCAAGTCTATATAATCCGAACAGTCTTGTGGGATTCACTACATCGGCTAAAACGTCTTTGAGCTCTCCACGTAGACTCTTATAAAAACAGCGTAATCCTTTTTGTCCTCAGGCATGATTCCACTATTAGTCTATTAAAGATGTAATATAAGCCAAAAGGTCTGATTACCCTGTCGCAACGGAAAGAAAGCTCGTTGTCCAAGGCCTGCCCCTGTGAATGTCTTGCGAACAGTTTTCCATACTAACTGAAAGGCTTGAAAAATCATGGAGAACCGGATCATCTTGATTAACTAGAGGATCAACCATCTCGCCGCATTGCCACTAAGGTACGAAAGTACAAAAGCTACTTTTTCTTGATCAGTTGGAAATGCTGCTGGCCGGCATAAGAAGTGCAACCGGCACTGATTGATAAATACTGCAAACCTCTTTGGGTCACCAGAAAATCGTTTGGGCGGGAGCCAGAGGTACATTCCCAGGTAGGTTGATCTGCACTGGATTCATAGAGGATGTGAAGGAAGATTTGCCCCTGATGCGGGTAACGGGTCTGTCCGGCTTGTGACTGTAAGCACTTGTCTAGCAAGATTGTCTGTTCTCTCCTTGAAATAATTAGTTCCCTTCTTAGAGCATTTGTTCCTGACGAGCTGCATGCACTTCTGCCCTTAGTTCCCCAAGTAACACGGGCTAGGGTCAGTATCCGAGGTTTCCATAGCGCCTGGCGAGAGTTTGCGGTGGGCTTTGCGTTCTGTAACGCTCAACCTGATTCTCGCAGAGGCGCCGGTCTTGACTGGGCTACTACCGTATCTTCAAAGGTGATGTTGTTGCACCCGGTTGGCTCTTTGGGCTGGACCTCTGTGCACTGTATGCCTGACGTGTAGAGTAAGATGTCTGCAGATAGAAATAAGGGTTAATGAACTGGGGTTATTGGGTGTCCCTATCTCTTTCCTCTTCTCCTCCTGTAGACCCCCAAAGGTAACGCTCTCACCTTAGGTAAGTGAATGCCGAGCTCTCCATCTGCCTCGGGCAGGGTGCTGTAACCAGTTTCTTCACTGGATAGGTAGCGCAGGCCTCTTGACTTCAGAGGACTGCTGTCCGTCGTTTACTGCACGAACGGTAAGTTTCGAGTCATTCAAATGTCTGTAAAGTCTTTAGTAATGATGTCTCTTGTTTTGCAGGGTTCCGGCGATGGCGGATGACGGGCTTGAAGTGAGTTGAAGATGGAGCCCGTGTGATGAATAGAGCGCCTGGAAGCAACGTAAGTAACGCTTGTTGCCTGCTTCACGATGCGCTCTAACTGTCTTTTTATTTTGCAGGTACGAGTTCGGAGCGGCTGCAGGTGCCGGAATTACCCACTGGATTAGATGTGGAAAGGAGTAATGGCAACGTAGTAATAAAGTTCCCAATGTCTTAAACGCACCTTGTTTTGTCTTTCAGATGCGGGATGCAGCGCCGAAGGCCTCCGGAGCGTGCGAAGAGTTGGTAAGCTTTTGTCTTTCAAGATGCCGGAATGCAGTGTGAAGACCTCCGGAGCGCACAAAGAGTAGGTAAGCCTCTTGCCTTTCAGATGCCGAATGCTAACCTGTTCTTCCTTGTCTTTATAGGTGTTGCTGAAGACTGGATTTAGGGATGGTAAACTTTGCCTTTCAGATGCCGCGAATGCTAAACCTGTTCTTTCTTGTCTTTATAGTGTTGCTGAAGACTGGATTCAGGATGGTAAGCTTTTCCTTAGGCCAGACCGGATGCAGAAGACACGATGAGCGTTCTGCTGCAGAGGTTGCAGAATAACGCAAAGCAAAGATTCATCCACCGGGTGTGGTTTAAATAGCTCCTGTAGTGCTTCCGTGTCTCCTTCCACAGCCATGCCTAGGTGAGAAAAGAGTTCCTGCTTTCCAGAAGAGTTCCAGTGTTCTGAATCTAGGGAGTGGCTCCAGCCCCACCCAACAGGAAAAGTAGTTCCAAACAGAAGGGATCAGAGGCTCAACTGGCAGGCAAGTAAGCAGCATGGTCTGCTGCAGGTAAGTCCACCCAAGCATTATGAGCCCGGCGCTTCAGCGCTGGGACTGGGCATATTTATGAGCCTGGTGCCACTGGCGCCAGGACTGGGTCCAAAAGGTCACAATTGGGACTGGTTGGCACTCGGAACCTGGGTTATGGATCTGCTTCCAAGGAAGTTGGGAAAACCCTGACCTCTTGGAAGCAGAGATCATGACATTTACGCTTGCAACTAGCACCCTGATGCCTAAGGGTTTGGTGCGCTTTACAAATGTTAAATACATAAATAAATAAACCTGTGGCTAGATGGTGATAATATACCTATTTAGACATGGAATGGTTTCTATGCCCAGATCCAAGTCTTTGGTTTTGCCATCTTTCATTAATCATGTTAAATCACTCCTTTTCCTCTAACAGTTTGATGACCAGTAGCAAGACAAATCCTGAGGTTTGGTGCACTATATAAATGTTAATAATCAATCAATCAAGGAATGAATCAATCTAAAGCTTTTAAAGGGTAGATATGAGGAAAAGGAATACATATGCAAGCCCCTTCTTTGCAACTGGAAGATTCTAGGGGAACCTGGAGACCCACTGGTTGGAGGAAGGACTGTCCATAGTTGTTAAAAGAGAGTTTGCTCATAGTCTTTGCCTATGTCTAAGATCATTAGGCCTCTTGAGGTCAGGAGTAAAATGCTTACCAACCCTACCCTGCTGACCAGAAATTGGGAGGAGGGTAAAGACTATCTCTTTAAAACCCACACAAGTCACTGCCTGAACAGAGTAGTCACTTATAGCCCTGAACCCCTTTTTCACATGAGTCGCCTGAATGGAAACATGAGAAGACAGACACAACAAGTTCATTACAAACTGACTACAGAGTCCAAAGTTATGAACCAACACATCCTTGGCCTGTTCCCACTTCCTCAACTATGGGAATTAATTTTACCTACAATATCGAGGGACAACACACACATCATGAAGAGACACCGGTAGAGCACTGACTTCTCCTCCAGAGGAGCGCAGTTGTAAAAGTATATTCATATAAATGAAACTATCAGTGTAGTTGAAGCAACAAATAAACCCACCTTGAACACCTGTGGCAATTTAGGGACAAGTGTTGGAGGAGAGTAAAAACACTTCAATTAGAAACAGCATTGGCTAATCAGAGTAAACTGGGAGACTATTACAAGGCATCAGATGTGGCGATTACTGTGTAGGAGGGCAACCGCTGCAAATGACTGATCGTTGTTATCCCTCAATTGTACACTAAACAAGTGGGAGGAAATTAAGACTTCTAGACACGTGTCAAATGTATCACCATGGTTATTGGTATGTGACCAATGGTTTAAGGGTGAGAATATCTCTGCCAGAGCAGTACCCTAAAGGTTAGGGGGAGAAATACTTGCTTGTAGGGTTAGAGAAAAACACACCGATAGCTAAATCCCTGAGGCAGTGTTTGTGAAGCAAACAAGAGATCTGGGCACCATATCCTAGGAATGTAGGTTTTGAGCCAATAATTGAGCTGAGTGCTATATTCCTGCATCTATGCATTAGATTAGCCAATCCTGAATGGACCAGTGCACCCTTAGGCTTGCATAGATACTGTTCTGTGTTAACCATACTAACACACGTATGAATAGTGTTATGTTAGGAGAGAAGTGCCAAGTCAGGGGTTCATACATGGAAACCTTTATCTTATTGTTAACTCCCTTCCACCATTTGTGTGATCGGTTCTGGCACATTTGAGTACAGTTATCCCTATTGCATTTTAGTCAGAAAGACAAGAAACACAGACATTCATGCTACCTCATCCTGTTGTTTTAAAATGTAGGTGTTGAACTGTTATTCTGACATGTGTTATAAGTAAGTCCTTTGTCACAGTATGGAGTATGTTCCAGAGGGGTGTGGTCACTGCCCAGGTCCACTTCACAGGGTAATCCTGACTTTTCCAGAGTGCAGATTTGCCGAATTGTTTTGGGGCAATTTTGTTACCACTTTTTTTAACCACAAAACTACAGATGGTAAATTTGGGTTTCGTGTACAGAAGGGGGAGGTGAGGGATAGAGTTGGGAAAGTTGGGAGCCTCCCCTTCATTTTTTTGTGGTAAATCATGTGGTACAAAGAAATTCTGAAACGTTCCGTTTGGTGAAAAAAGCAAGCGAACCTCATAGACCCCTCCTCAGCACTGTCATTTTATACATTTAGTAATGCTGTGTGACATGCCCTTTTTTGTTGTTCCTCACATCTGATCTTTGGCTCTGGTGCTTAAACAGCATTAAACACTGACCATTAACACTTGTGAGCTGTTGGCTCCTGTGGGATGTTCTCACCCATGAGGCTCTTCCCCGCAACATCACTGTGTGCTGCTTTCATCAAAAACAACAGAATGGCTGCCAAAAAGCCCTGTGCGCTAAAAATCTCTGAGAAGTGCGCAGGGAAACCTGAAAAATAGGCTGCCAAATTTATTTTGGCCAATTTCAGTGGTAAAACAGGAGACCACACTGCCAAAACCTATCATTGGGCTGCCCGCAGAGTGAAATGAAACTACTGAAAAGGCAGTGCTACATTCCAAAGGAAAACCCAGTAGTGCTTTAAAATCCGTTTTTCCTTGGCTGTTGAAAGTGCAAAATCATGGTTCCCAAACAGCAGGGAAGATCCAACATCCTTGTGGGGTGTTCACCATCACCTTATTTAAGGAATCCTCATAAGCACAATGTCAGGAGAAGCACCTTTCATCATAAAAAATCCACATTCAAAAGGTGCTTGCCTGGGAAAAATATGTCAGATATGGCCGGAGTACCGCCGCTCGCCTGTGTCCAAGCTGTCATTTACTTATACTTAAAACTTGTCTTAAAAACAAATTGTGGAAAGGAAGAGACTTGCCATCAAAAGCCATATAGGTTGTAACAATTCAATCTCTATCTTTTAAAAAGACTGGAATGAAGAGATCTGTGTGTATATTTGTTGAAAATGTAAATTGTATTTTAGAAAAGACCATTTTAAACAGTGTTTTAAAAGTGAACTAATGTCAGCCACACTGGACTTCAAAGACATTCCACAGATACTCCCAAACAAAGGAATCTTCCTCCTGCTCTCTGCTCAGGAACTGGCTTTGAGTTGTTAATTGAGGTGGGAGGAAGTTTTGGCCTGTTGCTCTGAGTGGAGACAAAAGACTCCCTTGACTGAAAGGAAATGCAAATTCGGGTGTCAACAGAAACCAACTGCCAAAGGAAGAGAGGCCCAGGTTGCTCTTGGCCCAGCCCAACCTTGGAGGCGGGACTACTAGACAGATATGTGTATCTTAAACTCCAAGGAAATATCTTTTTGGAAAACGACTCTTAGAAAACTGTGTAAAACTTGGAAAAATCTGTATTTTATAGGTTGTTAATATGAAAATGCTGCTCACAGTTTGAAACGACTCTGAACCCTGTGCGATATTCAGAGACCGGACTACCAAAATGTTGATGTTGTAGCAATTGTGATAAGGCTAGGAATATGTAATTTCACAGGATTATGCCCAGATGCCATGCGCATGTATGTGAAAAAATGTGTACAGATCTGACACTGGGTAACCAACCAAAAGCGCGAAAAACTGTCAATTTTGAACTGAAACTTTCAAGAAGATGGGACTCAGATACATGCTCTATTAAATCTGTGATGTGAATATGTATTATTAGCAAGTTGGTGATATTTTAAACATGCTTTATATGAAAAATAGATTTTTTGTGTAGAAACAAAGGGGAGGTTTTTCCCTGGATTGTAAATTGCAGCATCACTATGACACTAGATTTCATTCTGAAATCAGAAGAGGGGAAATACTCTAACCAATCGGATTCATAGAGGGTGGGTTTAGTATAATCAGCTTGCCCACCTCCTTTGGGAAATACATACATAGGGACAGTTTAAGACCTAGGGGGACACACACAGATTCACCCATCAACTGATTTACTGGTGAAGTGCTCTGCAGGAGAACCCAGATCCAAGACTCCAGAACTCTGAAAGCAGAAGGCCCAATTCCAAAGCTGAACCTTTCTCAGCTTGGCCTTTAAAAATCATGCAACCTGATTTTACCCCCAGACTTTCAAAGGGGCACATCAAAAATTGAACAGCCTGGCTGTGCTGTTTCTGCTTCTAGCCAATAACTCTTGCCAGAACCCAGAGAGCCAAACCAGTAGAGCAGAGCTGTAACCAAATTGCTATAACTCCAGAACCAACCCGTCAGACCCAGTTTGGAGGCGTGCAGAGACCGGAGTGCCATGCTGAGTGCAGAACCAAGCACCTGAAACGTGTCCGGTGGGCTAGCAGAATTCCAGTCCAGAACCCTTTGACCAGATCTTTGACGGGCCTATTCCAAAACAGTAGTTGTGAGTATCTAGCATAGATTTGTCCATAGCCAATCTCTTATCCTTAAGTAATCCTATCCAACCCATTCTAACATATCCACAACTGCATTGTAGAATCTCTTTTGTCTTTTCTGAATCTTTCCCTCATCCATATAGTCCTTTGATAATTGTAGTGATAATATTATCTTTGCACTAATATTTTTGCTGGAGAAAGACAAGTGTTTTGGCAGGCAAAAGTCAGAGCAGAGGCGCCGCTGTTCTTGTGGCTGTTCCGTTGGGTATCTTGCATCTTCATAGCCTCTCTAGTGTAAGGAAAATTCTTGTTTGTAATTCAAAAGCGCCTCTTTCATTTGAAAATCTTGACTCTTTCTGAGAAAAATCGACCTCTACTAAAACCTCTGTAACTTATAGTTTTGCCGCAATCGCGTTTCTCGAGGGCTGAAAAGTTTGCCGCTGATTTGCATTTGGCTCAATTTCATCACATGTAAAATAGCTATTTCTTGCATCCGACCTCAGAATTCAGTTTCCAATCTGCTCGTTATTCAATCATCAGTGCTAGTGTTTACCTGAAGCTATCCAAAGTGGCTCCCACTAGTTTTGAATCCAATTTAGAGAATTAAATTCATTTTCCGGTGTTTTCCCATTGATTCAAAGCCATGTTCAAAAGCATTTGACCTGTTTTGAAATCATTCCTGTTTCTCTCTGCTTGCTGGGGGGAATTAGGATTGAAACTGCATTTGTTGAGTGTGTATATTCCTGAAACCTGTTTTCTCTCCTTCCATCTCTATATTGCATATTAGGGGGGATTGAGTAGTATCAGGGGGAAAGAGTGATTACATTGCATTTGATTGAATTCATATCAAGTTTTATTTCTGTGCTGCATTCATTTCCTATCATTGCATTTGTCTGAACCCACACAGTTTTATTCCATGCTACATTATTTTCCTATCCCTACTCCTACTGATTAAAGAGATTGTTGATTGTAATATCACCCATTGGTGATCACTGTATAAATATCAATAGTGTGATATCTAGATATTGTTCAAATTCATAAAATTGTGATACATATATTGTTCAAATCCATAAAATAAATCTTTTAATTTTGCAAAACAACCTTCTTCTTGGATCAGTGAGACCGGGGGGATTCAAAGAGAGGGGCGTGTTATAAGGGTACATCATTCAGAAATAAAAGAACTTATAGACACAAATATATAATTAAGGGTTCCAGCTGTGCATCACACGCTAGGCATTGGTTTAGGTGGAATGCTGGGTTGAAACCACTTACACTCCCCTGTATGCAATTTCCAAGAGTAAAGAGGTGATATTGGAGCTCATTTTCCATTGCGCTGTAACGTAAATGGAAAACATAAAAGAAAGCCTTGTGTAAAGCCTTTATGCCTTCCATTGATGAAATGGTTAATTTTCCTTGATTTGTATGGCAGAGAAAAGGTGCGGAACACAAATTACATTTCCGCCACCTCCTTCCTCTCCAGCTCCAGCATTTGCACCCACATGGATTTTCATTCCGGCGCAAATGCTGGAGATCTTTATGGGGTTTGCCATATTTATGCAATAGCATAAAGCAGGCGCACCACTTAGGGATCCATTGTACACGCTCCCTGCTATGTGAGCATGGCAGGGAGCGTGCACAATTACAATTAAAACCTGCCCGACATGCTCGCATGTCAGGAAGGGTTTAATTGTATTTGTGAACACTGCTTGCCATGCACACATGGTAAGTGTTCAGAATTGACCATCCTCGACATGCGCGGCTTGACATGCGCACATATGTTTGGCAGAAAGGAAGGAAGTGGGGGAAAACACAAGTTGCGTTCCGCTCCTGCGCTGCCCCATACACATGATTGAGAATGAGCTGTGGCATGAATGCAAGGCGTTATTGCGGATTTAATGAGCATGTGTGCCATTGACTTTGCTCTTTAATTTGACTTTATTTTGTAAGAAATGTAAAATAGCCCTGCTTTTAGCAGTTGCTAAATTGAGGAGAACCTATTTCTTTTACACATGCTTGAAAATCTAGCGGAGGAATAAAACAAATAGATTCCTATACAAATATGCCTCCATTCAGCACCTGCTCAAAGCAGGAGGACGAAAATATAAATGAATTGCACTTTAAAGACGAGGGAGAAAAGCACAGCAGGGAAAGTAATTCCTCTTCGTGCCTCTTCCCCACATTCAAAGGGGAGGACATTTACTGAGAGAGGTAAAGCAAAGCGTGAATGCTTTACACTTTGGTGTAATGCCTTGCTTTACTGCTCCACCGAATGTAAAATGACCCTGAGGTGTCTGTTTTACAATGTATTTGCATACATTTATTCAACGTAATTTCTCAATGAGTAAATTAACATATGAATGAATACATTTCTTAAACAAACAAACAGTCTAGAGTTCATTTGAGGCAAATGCTGTTTTTTGGTGCAGTCTTAATAACCAATTATAATTATAATGAATGTTGGGAGAGTCATTGAAGGTTGGAGGCGTGTGCGCTGTTAGGAGGTGAGTGATACAGATCACTTCCTGGACGAGGAGGAAGGGTACTGATGAGGAGGGGGGGGGTCACAAAGGAGGAAAGCATTTTGGTATTCCATCCTCAAGAATTCCTTCATCTAATTTTAGAAGTTTTCTGAGCGGACAATGGAAAGGATGGTAGTTGTCAGATTAAGGAGCAAGGCTGTCTTTTTGACCAACCGATCAAATAACCTATTTTTTAAAAATAATTGATTATTTAAACGTACCATATGTTTGAACAGAATGTAGGCCATCTCTCCCGGAGACTTTTCTTTATGTTAATAATGTCCTGCATGCCTTCCAAAGCAATGGCTATCTACATGTTGCCAGGCATCTGGGCACTGGGCTCTTTTGGATTGGAAGCAGTGGCCAGAGGTAAGGGACATGTGCTGCCATGAGCGGAAACTGGGACAGGGTGGACTTGAAGTTAAGATAAGCCCAGAAGATGTATGGAAAGTTGACTTGTTACATATGGTTAGTATGTTTGTTGTTGGATGTTTGGCATACAAGTTTTCAGATTATGCATGGTTGCAGGAAAAACCGTGAACTTCTTCCTTTTGTTTCTCTTCTTCTTTAGCTATTTAAATAAACATTTCTTTTTCGTTTTGGTGGACTATGCCTCCCAGATTGGTTGCCAAGACCTGGGTTAAAGATTAAACTTGGTTCTTCATTGTTAAGGAAGAGGATATGAGGGGATTTTAATGTATGAGTAATAGATCTCAGAAAATGTGTCCATTTAGAATGAGGTGTCTGCGCACTGCAGAGTAATGGGATGTTTTGATGTGGCTAATGGTGTCTGTCCAGTCTTAACTTTGCAAAAAACTGGTGAGAGGGTTGTTACGTTTTATTTGTCTGCAAAATCGGTACAATCTGACTTGCTGATTTGAAAGAAAATGATAATCCCCTGCCAGTGCCCCTGACTTTTACCTGCTGCTTGATCTGTGCAGCCAGCTCCCCATGATCCTTCTCAACAGTCTCTTTTAACAGGCACACATTGTTTCGAAGGAGGTGTGAATTTCCCGTTTGGCTGCACATTTCACTGACAACTCTTCTCATCCAGGGTCTTTGGGGCAGGTGCAGCCTTGCCCCAATATATAAATTTCAGGTGCCAGAATACTTCATTGAAGGATGTCCCTTCTAAAATACTGCATCTCCTGCACTTGCACCTCTGCAACAACACGGAGATCATTGGCAGGTTTGTTATGGTCCCACCTTTTTCTCCAACGCAAAGTGGTTTTCATGTGCCTTAGTATACAATTCCTCCTGGTATGAGATTCATCCCTTGTAGGGGAAGGTGGAGTGGTGACACTAACTAAGACAATCACATGGGATGTTAAAAAAATATCATGGATATAAAATTACTGTGTGTGCAGAGTGAGAGAAGTCGGCAAAGTCAAATAGTTTCAGTGGGAATTTTAGGCAATGAAAGTGTCATTTCTTGTTGATGCATGAAGGTCTGCCCCAAGGGCGATTCACCTGAAAGGCATGGGGCTGTTAGCAGAGAAGAAATGAAACCAAATTAGGTGAAACCCTCACAATTAGGTGTTTTTCAACGTAATGAAGATCAACAACACATTTTCATTGTATATAAATGACACAAACTTACACTGTTGTATACCCACATACAACGAATTTAAAGTGCATAAATAATGAACACATTTTATAATAGAGGGAGACAGGAAAGAGGTACATTGTGGAGGGCATCAATTTACCATTTGAAATGAGAAGGATATCGTTCTTCCACAGAGGCTCTGAAACGTGCTTTCTTCTTCTTGTCCTCAGGACTTTTCTCTTCCAAGGTGAACCCTAGGGCAGGTCTATTGATGGATTTCAGCTGTTTGTCTGGCACACTCCACTTAGTATAGAAATGCCTGATCTCCATGAATACATTAGTGCTATTTAGATGCGGTTGCCATTTAGAGAGAAGGTCTGGGAAAATAGTATGCTCAGACTTGAGCCCGCAGTAATGGTGTTACATACGATCTCTGAGCTACTTTTAAGTGTTAGAGGTAACTTTGATACGTCAGCACACATCACACTGTGCATATTGTGTCCTTTTCTTTTTCATTATGAAAGGCTGCCATGCTATGAGGGGCTCAGCCTGTGGCATCAATTAGAGACACTCCCGTTTGTGTGGAATGAAATGCAGTTACAAAATATCATTGATGGGCTGAATACTGTGGTCCTGCACAATGCTCTAGTCAATGCCTCTAACAAGAGGAAGGAGTGTTTGGAATGCAAGCTCAAGGTGAGCAGAGAATGTTACTAAAGGTGTTGTTAAACTCTGATTCTACAAGGGACCAGTCAAGCAACGGCATGCTATGGTGGTTTACCTTGAAGGCATTCATTAAGAACTTCCAAGGTCATACATTCCTGTCTATTCGGGATGTAACATAAGTGCTGAGTACCCTTGAAGTTGTTGAGCGATGCAGAGGTGCAGCACTTCTTCAAGCTGATGCTGGACGGCAATGGATCGCAGGTGATGGTTAATGACAGAAATAAAATCAGGAGACAGGCAGAGTTCCTGTATACGAGCCAGTAGATACAACTTCCAACCTTACAACTTTCAGTCATGTAGAGTCATTTATATGTCACCATCCCCCATATACTGTATATTGTTTATACAGTGTTTGGTGCTATAAAGGCAATACGATAGAATGATTGGTAGAGTACCTACCCTACATGTATTGTTAACATTTTAAAAGTAAACAATATCCTCTGTAATGCTTGGAATACAGTAGAAGGAATGTGTCTACCTTGCAATTTGTTTTTACTTTTTTGCTATGGTTTTGGGGATTATTTTTCAGATCATAGCCTGACAAATTATTGGGGCATACTGAAAAAGAAAACATCTGTTTATATGACACACGCAATTATTATCATTAATAACGGTTGGAGAAAAAATAATAATATGAGGTCACTGGGGAGGAGTATTAAACACAACATCTGTATCAAGTTGCTTCCCAGGCAAGTCTTCTAACTTCTGGATTATCAATGATCTGGCAATGAGGCATGCGTGAATGTCATGAAAGCACTCACAGCAGAAGGCCTATGTGCTGATTGTGGACAGAGCATGTATGTGACTGTGGACAGAACATGTATGTATAGGCCATGTAGAATGGCAAGGAATCCCCGGAATGACAAATGAACACCTGTGCACAAATTAGGTAAACTATGCCTTTAGAAATTAAGCAAATGAATGTAGCCTATTTTGCTGCTTGCCCAACAGGGAATAAAGCAATCAGGCTTTGCCAAAACATGCATTATTTACAATGCTTTCACTAGTGCAGCAAATACAATTCTTTTTATTACTGTTTTCTGTCTTACATTACAAGAAATGTGATCACATGTTAATCCTATACAGATCACATGAAATGTGATGACATTTCAATTTATGTTATACAGGGAAAAAAGAAAGGCAAGTTTAATTAATTTCTGCTCTAGTGAAAAGATTGTTAGATAAAATGAATTGGGGCAAAACCTGTTTGCTCCATTACCTGTTATATAAGCAGCAACATTGGCGCTCATTTATTTGCCCTGTTTTGTTTTTGAATCAGAGTAAAGTTCAGATATTCTGTCATATGGTGAAGAAATAACAATCTTAATCTGCTGTACATTGAGTACATTTGCGGTCCAAAATAGCGGTGTTATCTGCCATTTAAATAGCTATTTTGGATGAAAAAGGAGACAAAAAATCACTCTAATGTACAGTACTATTTACAGATTACTGCACCCTTAAAGTTCAAGCAGGAATGTTTCCTTATGATATACACAATGTTCAAAAGACATACAAAAACTGCTTAATTGTCAACTAATAGTCCATTTCTGATAATGTTAAGGTCACAATACACGTGTGCTTCGGTTGTTAATATTCTTTTTTTATTTTTATTTCTGTTGTAGACATAGCTTTGTTACACCAGTGTAAAGTGCCTGTTAATGTAATGAACAAACAAGAAAAGGTTTTTGTTTAAAGGTATTTCCCATTCTAATCAAAAACCAGTTCAAAACAGGTCGCCTTTTCCGAACAATGGCTTGTTTGTTGGCAACTGCACATGCCTGAATTTGCTCATGATGGCATGGACCTGGAAGTGTTGGTGGTGGACTGAAAAGGTAAGGAGCAGGGTGGGGGCTGAGGTGCGAGGGTGGTGTGAGAGGCCAAAGTGGGTGGAGGCAGCCAGGAGAGGGAGGTGGGTTCAGAGGAGCGTGAGACGGTGGGTTTTGGGGTTTTACCCACATGTGACCGAGGAGTCGAGGGAGGGAAGTGGGGCAGGGCACAACCAGGGGTGGCGGGGTGAACCTGGATATGAAAATGGGCATTAGTGCAGCAGTCCATGGCAAAATGTTTCCATGCATCAGCAAAGCCGTAACTGGGAATCCCGGAGTAGCACCAGGTTTCTAGCCCTAGTCCGATGCAAGGGTTTGCGCCTCCATTACTCAACCATACCCACCACCCAGGCCAGCTGGATATGGAGGGGCACTGCACCTGCTAAATAAATTTGCTGTTTACAGGAGATGAGCTACATCCTGAGTCTTTACCTTACCCCTTCATGAGACACAGACACCAAGGTGGATTTTTTACAGAGTCCAATGCGAACCCCTCCTTAATTATAAAAACATATCCTTTTCTTATCCAACATCCTCACCCTTCTATGTTTCCCCTGGCATAAGTTATTACTCAATGGATGTTCCCTGTGACCCCATCCTTCCTTAGAGTGGTCACAGTAGGACCCACAGTGTCCTATGGAACAGACCCAGAACCTACCCCAGTACCACCCATTGTAGAGGGAGACCAGAAAATGGCATCAGTGGCTGGCCCCAGTTCCTAGATGGTCTCTTGCAGGCCGACACTATCCTTACCTGCCTAACGCCAAGTTACAAAAGCCCCCCCTTATCTATATACCACTATAAACATTCCCCTAATTACCCCCCTACTTAACTATTAAGAGTGCACCCCACTTAAGTACTACGACTATACATACACTCTTATAATTATAAACATGCAGTTAAAAGAAATAAATAGACATGTATGCCTACACACAAGCAATAACATAAAGCACATGTAACACTATATTTTACACAGGGCTGACTGCTGCAGTCAGCCACTCTTTGCCAGTACATGTTATGGTGCTGTCCTGGTGTAGGAAAGGGGGTCGGCCCCCTGCTGACATTAAGGCTTTGTCCCCTCCAGTCAATGGACTTCTGGGGTGGCCCCGTCTACCATGTAGGGCTACCTGAACACACTGTGGCTGCTCGTTTCACTTGGGCTGATCTGTCGTGGCATCCCCGGACCGGCAGAGCAGACTTCACCCACCTTCATCTCCCAGGCCGCTTGGCATGTGTGGCCCAGCAGGACTTCTTTGCCTGCCCCTCCCCCTCCTCAAATCCCACGAGGCAGGCTGACCCGGGGCACGGCCATGTTGCTCCATTTGGGCCTCACAGCCCACATGGCTCAGGCACCTTCTTCCCCGCCCCCCTGCCCAGACCATTCTTGAGAGGGGGACTTCCCCCTTTTCTTCTTTTCCAACATTCCATCCAGCCCCAAGGTGGTAAACCACATATATATATATATATAATACATAGACTAAATAAAGTATCTTATTTATGCACCCTGGTGTCCGTGTCTTTATTGCAAATTTTCCCTAATGGAACAAATATGCAGCCCTGTCAAATTGGGCCCTATTTGGGCCACTGTCTACACTGGACATAGCACGAATGGCTCTGGGGAATTCACATAGATCCCTTTTAAAAAAGCAATTAAGAATACAGTACATGAAGCTTGAGCACCATCAGTAGTTATGCTGTTTTTTGCTTTATTTGCAACGCAATTTTATTTTTCTTCCACGTTAAGCGCTACGTTTATTGTATTATTAATCATTGCCTCATTTATGTTCATTTAATGTAAAAGATGAAAATGACCTTTTGACCTTTCGATGTGAATATGGTGCGGTTTATGTGTTCGATGTTACTTTCTAGCAACCCTCCACCTCGCTGTTCTAACATCATCATCGCTGCAATGAGTCCTAATGGGCAAATTCACAATTAAGTCCAATATTGATTTGCGGTTGGTCCTTCCTGGACCGAATCGAAGGAGCCTCTGAGGTGACACATCCAGGACATCTAATCTTGACCTTCACGTTTATCGCAGGCATGGACTGCTTCAGGAAAAGAAAAAGGGCGATGATGAAAGAGTGGCTGTGATGTGAACCGCTAGTTTACCCTAGAAAATTGGATACTCGTGCCAACAAAAGATTTGTGAAAAAAGAACCTGACAGGCAGAAAAAAGCACCAGCTATTGTGGTCTTGAATAATTTAAAACCTACCCTATCATACTCACTTCTTGTAAAAAGAGTGGAGGTTTCAAATGATAGTTTAATTATTAAAAGTACTGTAAAAATAGCCTGTCTGGCTGTTTTAATCAGAAACGGATCAGAAACGTAGCTGATAGAGGGAAGCCGGTCTTTTCCAAGGTGTCTGCAACCGTGTCTGTTAAATCGCTGAAGCATGGGCCATGCTTGTGCACCCAAAATATCCCAAGAAATGAGTAAAATGGTTCAAATCAGCGTTCAGGGAACACATTATTATTTGTATACAAATATGAGCACCCATTTCATAAATCCTATTAAGTCTCTAATGGACTAACACCTATTGTATAATTGCATGCACGTGTCCTGAAGCAGCCGAACAATGCTGTGGCACATTGACACACAGGCATCAAAGTGCCACTGCTTTTAAAAACATCATATTGGACATACATATGTACGCTCCTGCAACAAATACATTATCGCCATCCATACCTATTTGCATATTTCAGACTCCTTATCTCATGTGTTTCCACTGGTGAAATACATGAAAGTTGTACTCCATTTTTCAATATTCATTGAACTATAGAAGATAGAATAGCATATGCTTTACTCCTTTATAGAACTGGAAACATCTTTCATTTTCTTTCATGTTTTAAATGTGTGTAATTGTATTTGTGTTGCTTGGTGGGTTTATAAATATAAAAGTAAATAATAATTTGCACTGCACCAGCTTACTATCTTGTGACCCCCCCAGCTCGGGGGCTTGTAGTGTATCGGGCCCACAGCTGAGATAACTAGACCCGAGTCTGAGAAAATGAATAGAAAATGGAGACGTGGGAGATGTGGTCTTAATTATGACACTAAGTAAGGTTTGCCAAGAAGTGCAAACCATGCATTGGCATAATGCACAATCTTTTCACGTTCCAGTACTAATGCATTCTGCCCTTACCCTTGTTATGTACCGGTGCTCGAGAGGCCCCGCACGTGGGGCTGGCACCGGTCCAGGAGGCCGCGTGGCCTGGGGCGCGGCATCGGCAGCAGCGCGGACAAAAGGAGACACCCACACGCTGTGCTGGGTTCGCCCGGAACTGCCTCCCACTGTCGGGGGCGGGGCTTTTATTAAGAGGCCCTACGTCACCGCGCTGCGGGACGTCGGGCGGATATAACATTCCTCCTTTATTTCAAATAAACTTAACAATAACACAATCAACATACTCAACTTCAAACGCCTGACACAGTTCTCTTTTCACACTGTGCCAGCTCCCCCTTGTGTGGGATGCTTGGCGACGGTGTCTGCTCAGCATACATAGTCATTCAGCCTCGCGGGCGGCCTCGTGTTGGCTCTCAGACTATACCACTTCACCTGGGGGGCTGTCCCCGCTCGGCTCGTGAATCTGCTCACCTTCACTGCAGGCGTCCCCACTGCCGGCCAGGCTCTCTGGTTGCCAGCTGCGGTCCCATGCGGCTTCTTCCTCTGGGTCTTGCGCCAGCTCTTCGCTGTCTTGTTGTAAGATGTCGTCGTCTTGAGGGCCCTCGTCCGTCCAGAGAGTGCAGGGCACGGGCTTGAACCAGGAGGCATTCCTTGTCACTTTCCGACGCCCCGCGGTCACTGTTGTCATGGTTCCGTGCCGGTTACTGACAGTCCATGGCAGTTCCTCGTACCTGGTGTCTAGCTTGGACTTCGTGGGGTTTCGCAACATGATGACTTGGTCACCCACCCGATGGTCGGACGGCCTTGCTCTTCGTTTGGCACTCATGTGAGCATTGGCACGTGTTCTCCTCATCTCCATGCGGGCATTGTCGACGTCATCGGGGGTCCTGCTTGGGTGATGGGGAATCGACGATTTGATGATGGTTCCAAACATGAGGTCAGCAGGTGGTATGCCCGTGGTGCTGTGTGGGGTGACCCGATAGTTCCGCAGGAAACGGTATAGGTCGACCTTCCACGGGCTGGCGTTTGCCCTTGACACTCGGAGCACCTTATTGATGGTCCTCATAAACCGCTCGACGTCCCCATTGGCTTGTGGCCACCTCGGCATGATGTGGTGGTATTTGATGCCCAATTCCTGTAAGTATTGCTTGAACTCTTCCCCTGTGAACGGGGGTCCATTGTCACCCTTAATGGTTGTGGGCAGACCATGAGTGGCAAACATCTTTTCTATCACCGGGATGACCACTTCCGCGGCGGTGGACTCCAGTATCTCGACCTCTGGGTAGCGTGAGTGATCGTCGATTGCCACCAGCAGATGTAGACCCTCTCTGATTTTGCAAAAGTCAATACTGATCGCTTCCCATCGTGCCCGGCCGCGCTCGGCCGACAGAATCGGTTCTGGATCTGTATCCGTTATTTGGCAGGGTAAACAGATGTTCACTAAGCCTTCCACCCGATCATCGATGTGCGGGAACCACACCCTGTGTCTGACCCGGGCCTTTGTTCTTGCGAGACCCTGGTGTCCCTCATGCGCTAGGGCTACTATCCTGTCTTGCAAATTTGGGGGTATGATGATACGATCTCCCCTCAGCAGGAGCCCTCCTTCGGTGATTGAGAGGTCGTGTCGAACCGTGAACATGCCGGCCAGGAACTCCCTAGCCCCCTCGGTTCTGTTGCGGGTGTGCGTCATGAACTCCTTCCAGTTGCCTGACATGATGGCATCTTTTACCAGGTCGCAACAGGGGTCATTTAGGGTTTCAATTGCAATGTCCTCAATGTTTACCGCTTTGGGCCTCATGGTGCGAACCACTTGACAAATGTGTTCCTCCGTTTCTTCGGCGATCAGAACTTCCTGCTGAGTGGCTGGACGTGGGTGTCTCGAAAGTAAGTCCGCCGGGTTGCTACTGCCCGGCTGATAGACGAGTTCGAAATCATATTGCTGGAAGTGTAGCAGCCACTTGGTGATTCTGGCTGGTGGGTGCACCGATGACCCGGTGAAAATTGTTAGTAGGGGCTTGTGGTCAGTGACTGCTGTGAACTTGCGCCCATACAGGTACATGTGGAAGTGTCGACACCCCCATAGTACGGCAATGGCCTCCTTCTCTATGTGGGAGTACCTTTGTTCCGTAGCTGTGAGTGCCCTGGATGCATATGCGATCGGTCTTTTTTCGCGCTCTTTCGTGACTTGCATCAGGATTGCTCCAAGTCCTACTGGGCTGGCATCCATAAATAGTTCTGTCGGTAGGTCGGTGTTGTAGTAGGCCATCTTGGTATCAGTCGACAGGGAGTCTTTAATGCTCTCGAAAGCTTCCTGGCATTCCTGCCCCAGACCCACTTGGTGCTGACCTTTGTAAGTTCCCGTAGCGGTTCAGATAGGGTCGCTAGGTTTCGAATGAATCTGCCACAGTAGGTGGCCATTCCCAGAAAACTGCGTATTTCGGTGGGGGTCGCTGGGGGACTAGCAGCTTGGATGTCTGCCACTTTTTGGGGATCAGGTGAGATGCCAGTGCGGTCAAACTTGTACCCGAAAAAGGTTATTTCCGATTTGAGGAACTCGCACTTCTCTCGATGGATTGTGAGTCGGCTTCTTCCAACCTGCCCAGGAGTGTCTTCAGTCTCGTGATGTGTTCCTTGGTGTCAGGTGCATGTATTAGGATATCATCGCTCACGTTCAATACCCCTGGTATGCCTCTGATGACCTCCTGGATGGTCTGTTGAAAGACTTCCGCGGCCGAGGAGATGCCGAAACTCAGGCGCTTGTACCTCCTCAGACCCAGGTGGGTTGAGAACGTGGTAATGTAGCGCGACTCTCTGTGGAATTTAAGTTGGTGGTACCCCGCTTTTAAGTCTACCTTCGAGAACACACATGACCCAGTGAGGTCGGTGATGATTTCATCGATTGTTGGTGTTATGTGTCGTTCCCTTTTTATGGCCGCATTGGGCAAACGCATGTCAATACAGATCCGGACTTTTCCGGGCTGTTTGGGCTTCCTGGTGACCACCATCGGGGAGACCCACGGTGTTGGTCCTGTGACTTCTTCAATGATTCCGGCAGCTTCCAGTGACTTTAACTCTTTCTCTACCTGTTCTCTCATGTGGAACGGTGTCCTCCGGGTGTCTCACCGCACGTGGTTGCACTGATTGATCAATGTGTAGTTTTGATAGTCTTTCCCTTGAGACAGCCTACCCCCTTCTGTAGCTTGGTGTGTTGCCTGAGAAAGTTCTCGACTTCGGCTGCGTAGTCAATGTGGCAGATGAATTTGATCACGCCCAAATCTTCAGCCGCATCTCCGCTCAGTAGGCTTTCGATCCCCGCCTTCACGACATATATCTTTGACCACACCTTCTGTTCGCCATGTTCAAGCATGGTGCGGAACCTCCCGATGACTGGCAGGGGTCTCCGGCTGCCGTAGGCAAATAGACGAGTGTCTGTAGATTTGAGCTCAGGTGGTGGTGTAAGAGTTTGGAAGACACTGGTTGGCATGACGTTTACCGAGGCTCCCGTATCAATGGTCATCTGTACGTACTGGCCTTGGATGGAGACCGTGCATTTTCGTCGCCTGGCGGTTCTTTTCGGCGGTACTGGCCCCTGGTTCAGTGCGGATACCAGGTATACCTTTCGGCCCTTTCCTTCGCTCTCCATGCATGCCGTTTGCCGTAGGGCTGAGAGATCATCGCCTTCCTCTTCCGTCGAGGAGTTGACTACCGTGACCCTCCTTGCGCTGGCTTGCTTCTTTTTTTTCTGGGACCCCTTATCCTGAGTGCCTTGTGGGGGCTGCAGTGGCGTGTTCGCTGATCTGCACACTTTCGCGTAGTGATCCTTCCTGCCGCACGCTCCGCACGTGGTGCCTTGCGCCGGGCAGTTTCGCCTTCCGTGTCTTTGTCCACCACACCACCCACATTCCGTGGGTCCTGGTACTCGAGGTTGCCACCTGTTCTGGGTGTGGTTGCCGCCGCTTTCACCTCTCGTAAATGGTCTGTCGGAGATCTGGGCGACCATGGCTGTTGAGAGTGGCGGCTGCAGTTTCTGTAGTGTCGCTTCCATGTTGGCGGCCCTGGAGTGGGCAAACTCCCTCTGTCGACCCAGTTCCAGGATGCGTTGTAGAGGGATGCCTTTCTCACTGAGTACGAGACGCCTCAGCTTCTCCGAATGTATGCCATTTATGATTTGTCGTCTGATCTCCCTCTCAGTGTTCGTGAACTCACACGACATGGCCAGTTTCCTCAGCCTCGTGTGGTGGGCGTCTAGAGTCTCATCAGTGGCCTGAATAGTCGTGCAAAAAATGAAAGTCTCATAGTCTGGATTTAGTTGCGGGAGGAAATGTGCCGTTAAGGCGTCCTTCGCACTCAGGTACGCATCTTGGCCATCATCAACATTCAGAGAGTTGAAGATGCGTAGCACCTCGTCGCCCACACTGAGGAGCAGATGAGCTGTCATCTTTCTGGATGACGTGATGTCCTTGCATTCCATTGCCATCTCGAACTTTTGTAGCCATAACTGCCATCTGGGTCCACTGGACGACGGATCGGTGAATGGGTCGAACGGTTGAACCAACGTCGACGAACTGCCCAGCGAGCGGGGTGGTGGCGATGCCATCAACAGGTTTGCCGCGATCCTGGACGGCGTGGAAGGTCCAGGAGTTGATGACCCAGCCGCCATGGTGTCACGTACCCTCGGTCTGTTGATTATGCTGTCGTGCTGGCCTGATGTCGTCCTGCCTCATCAGTTCGTCCGCACATTGCATTGAGGAGTGTTCTCTCGCGGTGAATGTGCCCCCTGGCACTTGTGCGCCGACCGATGGGCGCCTTGTAGCATGTGCGCCATGCAGGAGGAAAAGCACACGAAGAGAGAAAAAAAATTCTCGCCCCTTTTGGATAGGGAATGAACGAGAGAATTTTTTTTTTTTTTTTTGGGGTGCGGGTCACGTGGTCCCGGTGGCCCCCCACAGGGTGTCCAAAAATTTGTGCGGGACGTCCGTGGGGCGTCCGCGTGTGTGAGGTGATGTAGAGCGCGTGGTTGCTCGCTCACTTCCTCATCGCCATTGTTAATTGCCGATGCTCAGGAGGCCCCGCACGTGGGCTGGCACCGGTCCAGGAGGCCGCGCGGCCTGGGGCGCGGCATCGGCAGCAGCGCGGACAAAAGGAGACACCCACATGCTGTGCTGGGTTCGCCCGGAACTGCCTCCCACTGTCGGGGGCGGGGCTTTTATTAAGAGGCCCTACGTCACCGCGCTGCGGGACGTAGGGCGGATATAACAACCCTCAACGCCTTAACGCCTTAACAACTCTCTGCTATACAGATTCAAGGACGAATGGGCTTTTCAAACCAAGGAAACGGATGTCTGAATTCATGTCCTTACTAGATAAATCTTTCAATTGAGGTACACAACAATCAAGTGTTCAGAATTATTGAGCTGGCGTTGTATTTGTGAGAATGTGCTTGTGAGAATGTGTGAGAGTGGGCCAGTGCATAAGTGAACAGGCCGTAACGGAACATGCCACCCCCCAATCGGAGTCAGGCTTGCTCCACTAAGCTCATTTTGTATAGTGCGTGCATTGTGCTTGAGACAAAGACAGGCTGTTGATCTGCTAGTTGCTAATTTGTCTGTGTATTCAGACATAAAACTAGCCCTAACATGAACCACTTCTCTGCAAGTGTAACTCAGCACTTATCTTTGGGTTTGTGTTACCTAAAGACGATTAGAATGTGTTTTTTGTTCTACTAGCATTCACTCATTAGTCTCTTTTGGGAATGGCAGCATAGAAGCCATTGACTGCCAATTCTGACAGTGTTGTTGTTCCTGCTCGTTGACCATGACCTCATGCTGCACAAGACTCGTACTTGTATCCAGTTGGTACTTCCGCAGTAAATTAACTTATCTGACTGGCTTTATAATACCTGGGCCAATTTTCTGAGCTGCCTGCACGTTGTATAAGCTACCTTCACACACAAAACACTGAATAACTAGGAACATAGCATGGCATAGCTGGAATGTTTTACTTTTATTGAGGGTTTCCGTATTGCAAGTATGGGGGCAACGGTCAAAACGGGGTATTTTAAATATTTCCTATTTTTAAAACACCACCTAATCACAGGACAATACTGCATGGAATATTTGCAGCATGGGGTAGTTAGAAAGTATTGCATGGTTAATTGTGTTTTATGTACCCCATGTGCCCCATGCAGTAAATATCCCATGGTTCAGGGCAGTTATTAGGAGGTATTTTATAAATGAGTTAATTAAAGTATTGCTTGTTTTCGCTATTAGTACATAACCCTTGATGAGGCCATTTTTTATGATGTAATTGGGTGCAAAGTGTAAAAGATATTGGGCCTCATTCGGAGATTGGAGGCAGCCATGGAGCTAATAGCGCTATGGCTGCCTCCAATAACGGTACCGAGTCCGCCTCATTCAATGGGGATTTACCGGTCTAATCAGACCTTTGCGGGACCGGTAAGTCCCCATTGAAAATACCATTCCCCATTCCCATTTGAGCCCCCATAGGGCTCAATGGGAATGGGGAAGGTGAAAATAACGGTACCGCAATTTGCGGTACCGTTATTTGCTCCCTGGACCCTTTGCGGTTCCCGCTAAGGAGGCCTGGTAAAACCAGGCGGCCTTAGCGGGACCCGCAAAGGGACCTCGGAATAGGGCGCAAAGGGATTACCGGCACTCGGAATGAGGCCCAATGTCTTTCCTTTAGAAATATGCATGGTGATACAGCACTATGAAAAAAGTGCAGTTGCAACGGTGTGAAGAAAAGGGGGCAGAAATGTAATTTGGGGGTCGCCAGGGGTCTCCCTTGCTACCCCTGTAATCTCCCTTGCTACCCCTGTACTTTTTTGTTTAAACTGAAGTGCCAGAGGCCCCCATAGCTGCTGCATTACAGGGACCTGCCACACCAGGTCTGGGTGTGCCCCTGTGCAGTCTTCACCCATCAAGGTGAAAGCTGGACATGGGCTTGCAGCGTGAGAAGGAAGCACTCAGTAGGGGTTGGAGCTGACTATGACATGTGGCATGTCTCACTCACACGTGCCACATGTCACTCACAGTCACAACACAGTTTCACTCACAGTCACAACTGTGATTAATGGACCCCAGTTACAAGAGTCAACGGTGATGGTAGAAATAAACACTGCGTCTTCTCTATCCCCGTTTTATGTTACTGATACAGAACTCCTGGCTTTAAAACTACCAAATGGGTCAGGAAATCAGATGAACCTTTCCTTTGTTCCACCAATAATCAATGAAATAATCAATGAAATCAATGAAAACAAACAAGACTCGTCAGTCAGAAGACCTGCTGCCGAGAATTTGGTCTCTGAAAGTGAGTCAAACGTGCCAAGCAGGGTTGCAGTATGTCTATTGGAACAGCCGGTACCACAGCCTTACCTGCCCTCCCTCTCAACAGATAATCATAAAAAAAGCCTGGGAGTGGACCTTGCAGGACGAGAAGCGCGGCTGACGGAGCGGTTGACAGCTGACTATCAAGCTGTAAAAAATAAACAAATTCATAGTTTTTCTATGGCCCCGCAAAGCATGTCAATTGCAAAAGAAAATCTGCCTAGCAACAGTGATAAAGGAGTGAAGTCCTTTCAATACCCAAAGAACGACGCACTCAAATCCTGGACGAGCACATCGCACCAAAAAGACATACAGAGTATACAAAACATGGGCACTATCTCGACAAGAAACTCATACTCGAGCTCCTCAAAGGAGCAGTCTGAAAATCTGTGATACCACTGTACTTCCAAAGCAGCTCACCAATCTTCAAGAAATTGAATGGCGTTCAAGTAAACAGGATGAACCGTCCATCCATGAGTCCGAGTCAGGTACTCATAATAAAGAGAACTTATCAGTGGCTGCTGGGATACAGATTCATAATCCCATTCATTAAACTTTACGAAACATTGAATGAGACGGTAAAAGACCAAAATGCCAAAATGCCCTGATGCATAATTTAATAAATAAAGTATCGTCATTGGAAGAAAATAACACCCATTTATTGACTAGAGTAGAACGCGAAGCCGAAATCTCCTTTCAATGGCAAAATCGGCTTGGAGACCTTGCAATGAGAAACCACACAGATAAAAATGACCAAATGGAGGCGATTTTGGAAATAATGAAGTTGTGTCGGCACTCCATACCCCTGAGTATGGCAGACATTGCTGGTCCATCAAATGAGAGGTTTCCTCATGTGCCTGAAAGAACAAATGCAACTACAAAGAAAAAGGAAATTCCACGTGGAAATAACAACACCCCTTCGTGCACTACTGCCCCGGAGAAGACTCAAACCGCTGTCACTGTGACATCCGATCAATTAGTTGTAGCTAATATAGAAGATCAGTCTGACCGCAATCATTCAAGCAAAGCTCAACCTGGATCGGATGATCCACTACGAAACACCATTTTACCGGTGGTTAGCATGGAGAAAAACCAAAACAAAAATGAGGTTACTGTACCTCTTCCCAAAGGAAACGTCAACACCTTTGGTATTTTTACTGGGGCTGCAAAACTGATTGTCTCCACGGGTCCATCCAAATTATGTCAAAAGTCTACAAAAACCCCTCTTAATAAACAAACTTTGAACAAGAGAAGAATAAACACGAACAAAGCTTGAACGAAAACCAAACAGTTTGTGAGGAATCATTTCACTCCACAAAAGCTTGGTCTCTTTTCACGTAATGCATTGAATGCTCAACAGGAGGAGCCAGAAAGTGTTACATCAAGAAATACAACATTGAAAGAAGTTCCAAAAGCAAATGTGGTGGAAATTCCAAATCCAAATAAAAGACGAAGAATTGAATCTGACTCCGGGTCAAATATGACTGACCAAAGTGTTACTGATTTATGCGATCTTTCCACATACTCAGTTGAATCAGATGAACTGAAGCAACCAGTTCAGGTGGACGAAAGCTCTCGTCCCGTCATAAAGATCACTCAAGGCCCGAGAAAAATTCATCAAGAACAAAAAGCCAAAGTTGGTGATCCAAATAAGCCAGCAATGAGTGCAAACTTGCATCCCTCTCGCGAGGGCTCACAAAGCCACAAGCAGATGATGTTTGAAGACAGAGCTCAACAAACAAAACGGATCTCAACAAAGCTAAATCCTAAAATGACGGCAGCTCAATGAAAAAATCAAAAGCTAACAAATTCAAAAGAAATCATGCCCTCGAAATCGGCACAGGAACACAAACTCTGGAGAATTAGACTTGTGAATATCTTCTCGGACGCAAATGAAGTTAATTTAAATAGCAAAAATGTGATGCGGTTGCTACATAATTTTCTGTCTCTAAGAACGATAACTTCAATGATATAGCCATTGTAGAATACATCACTGAGGACTCTCTGGACATGTTCTATTTGCAAATAAACTCTCAGGCAGCTGAAAATTCATTACTTGCAGCAAAAGACGAAGTACTGTCGTATGGTTTTGATTTAACATTAGAAGCCAAACAACCGAGAGAAGAATGTGCAACATTAGTGCCATCTGACCTACAGCAAACTCACGAACAGAGACGCAAAGGTCTAAGGAAACAATTTAATATAAAAGATGGAACAGTTGATAATCAAAACGCTTCCCCAAAATCTGTTTCACAAAATGTTTCCAACAGAGCTTAGCTATCGCAATCTATAAAGGAAGATGTGAATGTGATTCTATCATGGAACACTAGAGGTTTCCGGCATCTGTTCCAGAATTTTGAAGTCTCACTGGAAAATAACCTTGCATTATGTCTCCAGGAGACATGGCTGCGAGAGATGACCTCTAGAGATGGGTATTCTACTGTTTTGAATCCGGATGGGAAAAATCAGTTTGGTCGACCGTTTTCTGGGCTATTGACTATGATAAACAATGCCTCCGGATGGGAGATTATGCACTCTTTTTCTCCAAATCTATTTGTGCAGGGAACAATTCTGCAAAACAAATGCGGCCCTAGTGCAACACTTAAGAATCTACTTTTGATTAATACTTACTGGAACACAGCGATGATCTCTTCATGCCACTTCATACAATCGATAACAAAACTGATCGATGATAGCATGGAACTGCCGTCTGAGCTTCAAGTGATTGTGTGTGGCGATTTAAATTTCTCGTGGTTCGATGACCACAAGATTTTGATAAAATATAAGTATCAAGCACCCACCACCTGTAGAGGCTATCAATTTCAGTCGGCATTGAATGCCAGGAACTGTCACATGTTGAACGGTCAAACAAAAGGAGAATGTCCTTCGAACTATACATGGCAACGTGATGGCAGTAAAAAAATCATCGATTACTTCTGGGTATCAAATACCATGTTAAATGAGATTGTACAGCTGAAGATCCTGAAATCAACACTTAGCGAGCATAATCTGCTTGAACTAACTTTAAAGGCCTATTCGTCAACCAATGACGACCGATTCACCCAGCCAGTTGAAATAAATCAAAGAGGCAACCGACTAAAAATAAATAACAATCAAATGAAGATATTAAATGAAATGATGTCCTCAGAAGATGTGCCGCCAATCGACACATTTAATTATACAGCTCTCTTGGTAGACTTTCAAACACAGTTCAACCATCCAAACAGCTGCACATATATAAAGAAATACGAATTTAGCGCATCGGTGTCCCAAAAAAAAAAACAATTACAACGTGACATGAGAAAATTAAAAAAAGGCCGATATGCAAATAAATCGACGCAACTCAAACAGCTAAAGGCGAAGTATCGTAATTGGTTGAAATGTTTTCCAACCATGAGAGACAAAGAGAGAGGTGAGCGAATTTTAAAGCTTATCATCTGTCATCAGACAAAAGAATTATGGAATATCATAAATAATAAAGCTATATTCCAGAGAGCAAAAATCCATCATGGTATTTCTAAGGCCAGTTGCGAACAACACTTTGCCAAGGTCTTTGGAACTAATGCAAATCAGAAGAGAAATGAAACGCCCATAGCCATCCATTCCTGGAACTTTATTGAATCGAGAGAGCACATATTAACAGCAATTAAACACTTAAAAAACTCTCGAGTGGCTGGACCTGATGGCCTTACCAATGTCATTTTAAAAGCAAAAAATGAGGATTGGGCAACTTTCATTGAACATCTGTTTCGAGTGATAGCTACCGCAAAGTCGATCCCTGCATTCTGGAACTCTGCCATCATAGTTCCTATTTTCAAAAAAGGCAGCCGTGATGATCCGGCGAACTACCATCCAATTGCCCTTTTGGACATTGTGGGTAAGATTTTTGCATCTTTTTTACAACAGAAGTTGTCAAAGTGGGCTATCTCCACAGGTCACTTCGATATACGTCAGACAGGTTTCACAAAGGGTGTCGGAACAGAGGTAAACATGACTATATTGAACCTGCTGAAACTCGAAGCCTTACAACAAGGCAAAAATCTGTTCATTGCATTCATAGACATGAAACAAGCGTTTGACTCACTCAACCGATCAAAATTGTGGGAAAAATTGAAGATCTGGTCATGTCTGCTTGAGCTATTGCAGCCAATAATGGCCCTTCATAAAGAAACTTCTATCAGAGTGCGAATTAACGAAGCAGGTGATCTCACTGAATAAATAAGCACCAACAAGGGAGTTAAACAGCGATGCCCCCTGGCCGCCCTTCTATTTAAACTATTCATATCGGATGTTTCCGAAGCGTTCACTCAGACATGATGCTTTCCTCCAAAGATCAACAGCCACAGTATCAGCTGGACTATATACGCGGATGATATTGTCTTAATGGACTCAACACCAATTGGCCTTCAGAGACTCCTATTGGCCCTAGAAAAGTATCTAAGTGACAACTCTCTGCAAATCAACGGGGAGAAGACAAAGATTATGTCGATTGGAAACCCTTCAAAAAGTATAACTAAAAATTTCAAATGGAAACTTGCAGAAGTACAGATTCAACAGGTTCCAACTGTGCGATATTTAGGCATCCTATTCAACACCTCTATCAGAGAACATGACTGGATGTCTGACCTCAAACAAAGGATGGTGACTTTTTTTCGGTGCAAGGGGCAAAGCTTCATGCTGAATACGGGAAGTTCACTTTAAAACCTGTATTAACTTTTTACATTCAAAAAGTGATCCCGTCGATTACATTTTGAGCCGAGGCCGGCTGGAATCTAGATTATCATCTGTGGACAACCCTTGAAGGTTTGTTTTGGAGACATTTCCTGAAGGTATCAAAAGGCGTCTCAATGATATCCATAAGGTACAAATTGGGAATTGAATCTATGTATAACATAGTTGTCTGGAAATCATTGGCTATGTTGCGGAAGATGTTGCTAAAGGATCAAGTTCCGGCATACCAAATCTTTTCAACGGCAGGCCAAATGCAATGTCGTGGTATTCTGCAAAATTGGTGCACCAAATTAAAAATGATCCTTGAATATGCAGATATTAAGTGGGAAACACTTATAGCAATGCCCCAAATTGCTAAACAGAAACTAAGAAAATGGAACTGGATACAAAACTTAGAACAAAGAAATCTGTTGTCTTTGTCGATTGTTTTGGGGCCTCTGACTAGCTGCTTAGATCGTCTGCCCAGATATCTTCTAAAATTTCCTTCTAGAATACATCGTAACCAATTCATGAAACTGCGTTTAAATGCATACACAACTAAGGAGATCCAATGGAGGCGAAGAATCAACAACATCGATAATAATCTCTGTAGGTTCTGCGAACAATCAGTTGAATTAGTGAAACATCTGATCACAGAATGTCTTAAATTAACGCAGTCAAGAAATCGCCACCTTGGACCCTTTGCTCCGGTAGACGAAGATATGGACAAATGGTGGTATTGGATTTTGTCTGGAAACAATGTTCCTCTCACATGCGCAGTATGTGAGTTTTTGGAAAGTAATCTGAGAGATGAACTATCTTAGTTTGGAAATGTTTTCCCACATTCATTTTCTGTTGATGTCAAGCATGTCCTTGTTCTTCTGTTTGTCATCTTGTGTTTGTGTGAAAGTTAGAACTATTTTATTGTAATGTAAGTTTATAAATAAACTAATTGTTGCAATAAAAAATATATGTATATATTGGCAGATCCAGCTTTGTGCCTAGTGCCAGTAATGATACTATAAAAAACATCTTAAAGCAAACATGTCTATGTATGCGAATACTAGCATATGTTGGTGGAGCCAGCATGTAAATGTTCTCTATGCTGGCATATATTGAACGGACTGTCATGACAATGCATTGGAAATGTGCTTGTGCACTTTTGGTGAATGGCAGCTATTGTACTTTTTTTCCATGAGTTACGCACCACACTCCAAAACCAATTGCAAACTGTCTGGCCTTCTACCCACATTTTCACAGAAAGTGTGCTGTGCAATGCACAATTTTAACCCAGTATTTAAAATATTTCTCATGGGAGGGGAAAGAATCCCTCTGACCCCCCAAACCAGTTTTCGTTAGTTTGGGTCCCCTCATTATGCTTGGTTGCAATTGCATATCTGTTGCAAATATTTACACCTCTGGTGGCTGGTATATTTTGGAACCAGGCACTGCCCCCGTCTTTCTATGGTAGGTGAAACATTTAAGCTTTGATTAAAAAACATATTGACTTCTTTCACTTGGCGTAGTGCATGCCCCTGCAGCAGCATAATCACCATGGACATTGCGCACACGTGGTGGTCCGGGGCGGCACGGGGTGTGGCGTACCCTGTGCTTTGTTAAGGAACTTGGGGGTGGGGACCTTCAGCATGGTTCTCAGGGGGGGGGCACAGATTGTGTGCTATGCTACTGATTGGGCTCTGCTTACCTTGATGGCATTCAAGTGTGTTGCGAATGGTTGAGAGGGGTCGCCAACTAGACCAGGATACTGCTCTGGTGCAACACTGTTCAAGAAAATCAGTTTTGGACACATAGTCTCAGAAGTGAGAGAGCCATTGAGTGATCCAGCCCTCCCCACTCAAACTCTTTCTTGGAAAGGGCTTTGTGTAAGCTTCATTCACACGCCGGTCCTGAGGGGATGGGGGGTATTCAATAACGCACCTCGCACATAAAGCTCAAAATCATAGATGCATTGAGCCCCACTTTAGAGGAAAGTGCAGCCCCTCCTCCCCACACATCACCCCATTAAAAAAGATTGAAGAAGAGTCATGTATACAATCCTGGGGCATTAAGGTGTTATGTTTGGCTCCAGGTTGTGGAGGCAACATGTGGTTGCTTTTCACAGAACTTAAAGATAAATGCACACAGAGACAGATGGCCTCAGCTTACACCCACACATTAGGTTTCTTCTATCATAGTGGTAGCTGACTCATAGATACATTTATAGCCAGGGAATTGTGTTGATACTAAATTCTGGTCAATGATTTTAATTTCAGGCATTGTTCGTGCAGCATTTTGCCCCTGGTTAAACAGATTTTTTGGCTCATCAATGCCACAGATAATGTGTACTTCTGTGTCCATTGATCTATAGATTTTTCATTCACTCATTTTAGCCTGTGTTAGAGATTTCGGTTACCCTGTTACAAGTACTGCAGTATGTAAGTTTTACATATGGGCTCCACGTCAAATCTGGAAAATGGCATGACCCAAATGTGTGATCATGGACAAATCTTTCCTCCCTCTGTGCCTCGGTTTTTATATCTGGCTGAAATGAGTCCGCTCGGAAACAAGGATGTTAGACGCATCTGAAGGTCGTGTGCCATCACTTCCCCTGATGTCACTTGGGGACGGGGCCAAATGACATCACTTCCTGTGATGTCCACAGAGGTCAAGGGCTGTGTGATGTCACTTCCGCTACCCCAGGCATTTCGGTGAAATTACGACCCGGTGGGAGGGAGGTCAGTTTTCTGGGCATGGGCTCCTTTCATAAAATACATTGTAGAGGAGGAGCCAAAAGCCTCCTCTGGAAGTTCCTCTCCTAAATTACCTATCTGTTGGGAACCAGAGATAGAGACAAAGGCGACACCTGTAATGATGCCTATAACACAAGCAGCCTTTGAAGCAAAGTTTCCATTAAGGAAATCATTCTTTATGGGTCCACGAAAAGCTGACAGCCTCTTGGGGAGGATCCCCGAAGAGCACGTGAAGATGGATGAAAGAAGAGACTGGTGATGTCACATGAAAAAAGAGACACACCTCAGAAGAGATAACAAGAGAGAATGTGGATAGACCATATAGAATCTGATGACAAAGTTAATAATCGAGTAAACATTCATATACGGAATGAAGACTGTACGTGTAACGCACAGAAGAAAATCAAAACCATTTTATAATTGTACAGATGGAGTAACACAAGTAGACAAAGTAATCATAAGGCTGGCTATGCGTAGTGAATAATGCAGGCGGTGCCGCCAAGGTATATATATTCATCGGAATCTGGAAGTTCCACATCATACTTTAGCAAACTGAAAACCCTGTGAATAGAAGGACTTGAAGTGTGGCACAGCAGAATAAGCTTGGCTGGAGATGGACGGAGAATCGAGAAGGTTTGCCTGGCCCGGTGTCAAGGAAGGAAACTGGTTATCTATCGTGGAAAGATACAATGATCGAAAATGTGAGAGCCGAGCTCCTGTTAAGGTGTAGCAGAAGGACAATGGGTGCCAAGTTGTATTCATTAAATGGTATTAAAAACAATGAAAGAGCACAAAACATGGACTCCAGTCACATGGCCAGAGGAAAATAAACTTTGGGCAAGCTACACCGAGACCTTAAGATAAAGTCATGCACACACTACCTTTTATTCCCAGGAGAAGTGATACTTGCAAGGCCAAGTTCAAAAGACTATTCTCATGGCAGAAAGCTTGAGTGATGATAGATGATGGGCTAATTGAGTGGGGAGGCATGGTCAAGTCCGACCCACTAGCACCTGGGTTACCAGAGTCCATGCTTCTGATTCCAGAAGGAAACAAGCGTGCCAACCAATTATAAGGGGCCACGTACCAAAGAGCCCTATAGTTTAGAGATCCACTAAGACGTTGTGTATTTTATTATGCTTACAATGACTTGCACTAGGGGTGGGCAGAGTTGTGCATCTGGCAGTGGAGACCCAATCACAACAGCAACCCCCATAGACAGTATAGATGTTCCCCTTTACCCAATAATAGTCCCACATAAGTTTTCTTAGTTTGCCACATAGTGTGACGTCAATGATGATGTGTTTTTTAGTATATAAGTGTGTTTTTTATGAAATATTCTGAGATCTTACTCCCAGACATCCGATGATGTCTGTTGTACTCCCTGTTTTAGTTAATTGTTATTAAAACAGACCAAGTCTTTGCCGGCTTCCTGAGTCCATTATATTATTGATGTACGAGTAATTCCTCCATTCCCATCCATCCTACAGAGTGTTACCTCGTCTTAAAGGGCCTATGGGTTCAAAGTGGTCCATCAGTGCTATGCTTATGAAGTATTACAGAGATGCCATGTTTTAATGAATATGTGCCGTGGGATGCTGTCTGTGTTAACCATGAAACCTCAAATGAATTCACCAGACTACCTTTTTAAATCAAAAGTGTAACCAGTCGTCGTGGTCCTTTACACAATCTTTCTCTATCAAATTGGTTATGAGTTAAACTATTCCTAGCTGCAGGCCGGTTTATATAAAATGTTGGTGTACTAAGTACCTTTGTACCCCTGCCTTATACAAATGACTAATTCAAAATGGCAGACTAATAGAGAGAATCTAAAAACGGCTGCTCACAAGATCTGAGAGAAGCACTTGAAGCACTTCACAGAGGAACTTCATTTAGAGTAAGATTGGACAATCGGGGTTCCTTGAGAGAAGAAATGTCTGCATCAAACGGCCTAAAACAAGGCTGTCGACTGGCACCAGCTATTTCAACTTATGTATATCAGATATTGAAAAAGTATTCGGAAACACAGGGTGTTTTCCTCTTTGTTTAGCTGGAGTTGCACTGAGTAAGTTCCTATATGCGGACGATTTGCTGTTATTGGATCAGACACAAATTGGTGTACAGCGACAACTTGATGCTTTGGTGGCCTACGTGGAGGCCTATCCTCTTCAGATAAATGTAAACAATTCTAAAGTCCTGATCCCGGGAAAGAAAGAGGTAGTAGATTGCGTTCAAGGGCTTGGTATCTAAAGGGAGATAGGATCCCGCACATATCCGCAATAGTGTACTTAGGCATGTGTTTAAATGACATCATCAATGACTCCTGCAGCGATCTCACCTTGAGGAGTAAAACAAGGAACCTTGCATCTCAGGCAAAATGTATCAAATTGCACCACAGCAAATTTTCTTTAATCCCTGTAATTGAGTTTTATAAACTGAAAGTTCTTCCTATCCTGACTTATGATGGCGAAGCCTCATTCTCCCTAGCATGGCCAGTGTGGCCTAAACTTGAGGGTTTGTTCTCAAGGAAAAATATTTGCCTGCCTAAATCATTCCCCATTGACTTGATTCGGAAAGAGTTGGGACTAACTTCACTCTAAGCGGTCACCGTCTGGAAGGCATTATCCTTCTACCGCAAGTGTTTGATCCCACCGGGCGAATGTGGTTTTGTAGTTCTACAAACTGCCTTGGCAGAAGGACAAGAGAGTACCCTAGTGGAGTGGATAATTATATGCACTGCAATTCTTGAAATTATCGCTTCAACAGAAGAGACTTTAATGGATAATCCAAAATATGTGAAGAAAAAGTTATACAATCTGGATTGGATAGAGAACCAGGTCCGGATCAACAAACTCAAGATCTGTGGAAGGAGATTTCAGGACCACTGGAGGCGAGGCATGGTTCCATCATATTTGAGAAAGTGTCCTTCTGTTTCTTTATGTAACAAGTTTATGCAATTTCATCTTAATCTGTCTCCAACAAAGAAAGTAACAGAACTAAGGAAGGCACCAACTGAACGAGAATTTGCATGTAGATTCTGCAATCAGTATTCAGAATCCCTGTAGCATTTACTTCTGCGGTGCCCATCTCTAAGGTTTGTCAGAACTAGACTGATGGGAACGTTTTTTGTCACCTCTCAAACGGCAACAGCCAGTGAGTGGTGGCACGACCAGAAACAGGGCAAAAGAATGTCCTTAACACTGGCTCTGCTTGCTTTTTTAAAGGACATTTCTCAGTTACGGCCGGACGGAACCTGAGGACTACTTTCTATTGTAAATGGAAGTCTGGCTTCATTTGGAATTGTTTAAGAAATGTTGAAGCTTCCTTTCCTTTTTTATTTATCTTATCAATTTTAGTGTGCATCATGACTGTAGCAAAAAGGTTTCAATTACAAACTAAATGCTAATAATAAAATTAAAACAAACGTAATGGCATGGTGGGCTAAATAAAGATAGCCTGGAGGGTTGCTCAGAGCTTTGCCAGTGTTTTTTTTTATTCAGAGCCTCCAGCCATCACTCTTTTGTGTTGCTTAAATAGTTAGGGGCCCACAAAGTGAGCCTAGAGCAGCTGTATTCAAACTGTGGGGCGCGCCCCTTTGGTGGGCCGCAGCCTCATGCCCATGGGGGCATGCATCCACAGCCTCAAAAGCTAAGCTAAATAGCAAAATAGCTCTGGAGGTGGGGCTGACACAGAAAGCTGCCGGGCAAGAGATTAAGCAGCTCTAAATTGCCTAAAATTGTAAATCCACGAGGCCAAACACCCTTTCTACACTGGCACACCATGATTTTCACTAGCTGCAGGCCAGCACTAATTAAAGATGCTAATACCAGCTCTGTTAGATAAAGCATGGTCCTGCTCTTTTTTGCCCAAATAACCCCTGAGACCTGCGCAATGGTGAGGCGGTAGCGGCTGAGGAACTGTGAGCCCTATTCCATGCATCAGAAGCTGGTACGCTTCATCAGCTTATCACTGGTCAGGCTAAAGTTTGAAAGAGGTACAATCCTCTCTGTGTAGCCTTTCTGTGCATTGTTTATTGGGTCTCTCTTGTGCAGTATCCTGCCCTGTCTGTGGTTATAATTCCTTAAAGATGTTTCTGTATTGGGGTTTGGCATGCCCACACTGAGACACAGCCCTTCCTCCTCTAAGATTCTTCAGAAACAAGAAGCAAAGGAGCCCTTGTACCCCCATTTGAGTGGCTGATGTTGCAGCCATTTTATACTTGCATGCAAAAACATAGGTTGTCCAAATGGACATGTATTGTTCATGGTTACAAACATTTTAATGTTAGGGTGAGTATTGTGAACCGTAATGCTTTTCAAACAGTTTAACCATAACTTTGACCATAAAATTGTTCTGTCAACAGTGTCAAAGGCCTGTGCCAGGTCGATTGAAGCTATAAAACCTGGCTGCCAAGGATCAAAGTGATTTGTGGCTGTGCTCTATTTATTCAGATCTTTGAGTAATATAGCATAAATAATATTGCCCACTACATCCAGAAGGGGGATAGGCCTTAGTTGGCAGGATTAGACCTATTACCTTTCTTAAAGAGGAGCACAACAATGGATCTTGTTTAAGACGGCGGGATTGTGCTAGTGGTCTTAATTGTTTTGAATAGTTCCATCATGAAAGAAGCCCATTGCTCTGGATGTTTTTTAGCATGGCGTTCGTAAGGTCATCGGGCTGCTCCACTCTTGAATTACTCAACTTTGCAATAAGATCAACAATATCACTTTTCTCAATTTGGAAGGACCATGTAATTTGTTGTACCTCCTTCAGCCCCTCCACTGCATTGTGATTGCTCGCAAATGGCGAGACATAATGGATCTCCCATATGCTTGCAGGCACTAAGTTAGTTAGCATTGATTGTTGTGGGGCCATCAATCCATTGAAAATTCTCCACATTTCGGCCGTATTTTAGTGGCTATTCATTTTAACATCAGCTCAGCGTCACGTTGAAAGAGTAATAATCTGTGGTGCTTGAGCCAATTTGTATATAGTTGTTTTCCTGCTCTTACGGCTTCCTTGGAATTCTCTGAGGAGTGATATTTTGAGGCACTTAGTTGTCTTTTCCTTGTAGCCACTTCCAGGTCAAATGTGTAACAGGCAGTAAATACTTTCCTAAGACCCACACAACGTTTTTCACTAAAGGCCATTAGGAACGATGGATAATGAAGAATTGATGGTTTTGTCGGGTTGACATCTTCTTTTGATGAGCCTCTAAATACGTTGATTAAAGCCGTAATGTCAACCCGGTTTATTCTTAATCGGTTTCCTCCTGATGTTACTCCAATAATTGCCCCGTTAAGATCTTCTGCTGGGGCTGATGGAACTGTAGCCTAGTTCCTTCCTTTGAGCTTCAGGATGTTATGATCACTGAATTTGGTGACAAACAACTCTAGGCTCTTCAATTTTTCATGGAGGTTATCTGATACAAATATGTAATAAAGGAGTTTGGAGGCCTTTCCTCATTTCCATGTTCTTGAAGGAGGAATAACTCCCATTATATGACCATTGATGAGACTGATGTTTCTCCTCTTTAGTTCCTCCCTCCATAGGAGACCTATTTGTATACTTGGTGTCACATCCTGGGGCAGGTATTTATCAGCTCCAAGTCCTTATTGAAATAATCACTGTTCAGGTCTCCACAAACTATGACATCAAGCTTATTCCAGGTAACCCTGGCATCGTCGATCTGGTCCATAACAGATACAGTGAAGTTCTTTGGCATCGCTTATGCGGGATTCTAGTACAGGCTGCAAATCAACAGGGTCCATCCTCTACGGTCATTACAGCCTTTATCCTTTAATGTAATAAACTTGATCAATGGTGTCAAGTTTACCATAGAAACAACAGTAAGGCCGCTAGTTGTCTTAATTGCAGTTAGCAGCCCAGCGATTGGTCGACCTGAGGCTCTTTTCTGTGCTGGATTGATGTGTATTTGGAACCCTTCCAGGATCGGGGCCTCCCCGAGCCATGTTTCCTGCAAGCAGATAATATCATAACTATCAAAGCTCAGGTCACCCTTACCAAAAAGGTGCGCAAAGTCCCCGGTGTTCCAACAGCTAAATACCGTTCCCATGTGCTCCTTGTCATCCGAATGCTTTAAACATTATGAACTTGCAGCTAAAGCGCTTGGTAGCCAGCTCCAATCTTCGTCTTTTAATTTGTTAAGTCCTTGCAGCAATGGGGTTTGTTATTCCCTTTTCGACCTTCATTCTCAATCATGATACGAAGTGTATTGTCGGGCAAGGCTTTCTCTGCCGTGTTTCTGTGCCAATTATTCCCTTGTAATGTCGGATACGGGTGAATATTTTCGAACTTGGAGTTGTTTAGTGATGAAATATCTTCAATGTGTAGCTCCTTCAACGGGAATCCCTTCGGGAGTAATTTATGCCCTTCCTTCAATAGAAGACACTTTACCTCGCTTGACGAGAAGTAAATCACTACCCTATCGTGCCTTTGCTCCTCTGGGAACTTGATCAAATGAAAATCCTTAGAGCAAATTACCCTTAACGCTGGAATGCAATGGATGAGGCGCAAAACGTTTGTTCGGTTCCGAATTAGGTCATCGTTGATAATTAAGATCCTCTTAAATAACATTCTGAACTTGTCGCCAGATCCTTTTAATTTCGGTACATTTGTCAATCTGGGTGGCAGTATCTTCTTTTTTGCAGCTAATGTAAGCAATCTGCCCGCTGTGGTTCGTAGCCCGGTTAGATCATTCCTACATTGCTCTAATGTCTTGAATGCGACCTTTGAGTTGGCAAATCTTTTCTCCTGCTTTTTATCTGGGTAAAATTCTGTATGAGTTGCCTTTTGGTAGACCCTCATCTTGCCACCATTTAGCTGTTCCATCACTCCTAAATGATTGGGATTATTATCAACAACGTGTTCAATGACATATTATTACTCAGAGCTAGCGGCCTCTTCTTCTGCATCCGAGGCCTCCCCCACTGATAGATCTTTGTCCAAGGAGCTATCTGGCTCCTGAAGTCCCTGGCCCTCTCAGTTACCATGCGTATTCCTCAATTTTGGAGACACCATATTGTCGTCTTTGAAGTAGGGAGAGCGGTTTATTAATTCCTCAATACCATCCTCCTCCAGTCCTGTTTCACTTCCTCTTTCGAATCTGGCTGGTTTCTCGATCAATGGGCCTTGGGTGTCATTTTTCTCCAAACTCTCAACTATTTTTCTTCTGTTAGGTGCTCTAATGGCCTGTTTGGAGACCACTGCATTTGTTGGTAAGACTAAGGGCCTCATTACGAGTTTGGAGGTAGCCATGACCTTAAGAAGGGCATGGCTACCCCCAAGCCCGGGTCTGGGTCCGGGTTCCCTGAATGGGGAAATACCAGGCCATTCCGACCTTGGAGGGCCTGGTATTTCCCCATTAAGGGAACCCGGACCCGGTCCATCCCCATTCCCATTTGAGCCCCTATAGGGCTCAATGGGAATAGGAGCATGCTAACAACGGGCCCATTAATAGCGGGCCCATTGTTAGCATGCTGGGCCGCTTGTGGGACCCGCTAAGGACGTCTGGTCAAACCAAACGTCCTGAGCGGGTGCCGCGAGTGGATCTCGTAATGGGGTGGTAAGGGGTTAACGCCTTCGGCACCTTCACCGGCACCGTTAACCCCATACTGCCCTCCTCGTAATGAGGCCCTAAATTTCCCCTTATAGTAATTTTCTTGTTAATTGAGGGCAGAGGCCTGATTTTATTTTGGACTGACGGCACTGGTTTAGGGCCTTGTGTAATGCTTTGTTTTTGCTTTTTACCCGATTTGCGGTCACTTCCCGCTTTAAGGCCTCTCTCTTGGTTTGGGGAGAGCCATTGTATTCCTTCATGGAGGTTAACCCTCCTCGTAATTTGGAAAATATCTCGTATTTCTTTTGAGGTTTAGTCTGGGTGGAACCTTCAGATTCCGGGAGGGGTCCTTCACCGTGTTTTTCCACTGAGGGAGGTTTTTTGTCCTTTTGCACCACAGTCTTCTTCGAGCCATGAGGTTCAAGGCAACTTTCTATAGCAAACCTATCCTCCGGTATTTCCAAGGCTGCGGATCCGTTTTGACTTGCCTCTTTACCACTGTCCTCTCTGCGGGTATTCTTCTTTAGTTTAGAAATACACTCCAATACTTTGAGGGGTGCTTTGATTTCTGTTGAAAAGGAGGCGACTATCGGTGCCGCCACGTTCTGGTGTGTTTGTCGGTTGAGCTGTGCTGAACTTCTTTTGTCTTTTTCAATAATTATCATGTCTACTATGCTCCTCAAAATATTGGTAATCTGTTCTGTGTTCTTATCTTAACTACCTTGTAGAGCCGCAATGAACCCCTCTACTAACAAAATCTTTGAGTGTAACAGCTTTTACAGTGGTCTTATCATTTTGGTTTTTGATTAATTTCATAAAGTGTGCCATTGTAATGGCAAAAGCCGCAATCATCCCTGCATCAATTGTCGGTTTGAGGGATATCTGATCTTCCACCTGAGTGGCTGCCAAGTCCATTAACAAGTCCTCGTCGAACAGGGCCTGTTCCTTGGATTTCTTTACTTCTTCAATCCCAGAGGAAAGTCTATGGCACTTTTTATGATTCTCTGTCCATATCAGAACTGGGCTCTTGTTTGCCTCTACTTCTTTGCATGAAATCCGTGCATCCTGCAGAAGTCTTTTTCGCTGTGCGTGTATGTCCAATGCCCACGAATGTAGTGCATTGGAAGTGCTGTTCAATTGCTGCCATGGGGGGTATTTCATCCTCCACTGTTTCCAGCCCGCCTTCCATATCAAGGGCCACAGAGTTCTGCGTACACATCAGCCTAGCTTTGGTTGTTTTTTAGCAGACCTCCTTCACTAGATCTTCTAGATTGGTGTCGGCTAAATTTATGGTACAGGACCACCTTACTGGGCCGTGGGCCATTGTTTGAGATTCGGGCTTACGCCTCTGTACACTTATTTTGGGTGAAATTAGTCCCCACTGCACCTACGGTGGCTTCCGAGTTGACATTCTTCCTGGTGTAGAAAAAGCATTGCGTTCCCTGTAGAGTTGAGGGGGGAATGCCCCTCAGACACCATAATGCAGTCACCTTTTTTTTTTGCAAGAGATTGTTTGTAGCCCCTTTGTTCGACTGGTCACCAAATGTGTATATACAGGGGGCTTTCTCCGTTCTGCCTTCATGCCCGGGTTTGGAAAAAGTTTCATTAATTAGCTGGATATGATCTTGGTCAATACTGCCCTGGTTAAGTGTAGATATTGAAGTCTCTGAGCAAGTCATCTTGGACCCACTGTCTGGGACCAGTAATATTTCATTTGCACTGCCCACAACTATCTGATCTTGATTATTATGTGATGATGAGACCTCCAGCTGATCCTCAACTGGTTCCATGATATTACGAGAGGAACTAGTTTTGGCAACAATCTCGACTGTCGGGTAAAAAGGGCATCCGCTAGGTGAGGCATCAGAAGGTCAGTTTGTGATAAGCGTGTCATCCTGCGTGCTTATAGTTTCAGAAGTTAGAGTGTCCTGTCGTTCCAGTCTTCCTGTAAGGCACCCGCAGACTCCGCGGCTTTTTCACTCGTTGAATGAAGCTTCCAATGCTTCCTAAAACTCTTTTCCTTCCGAGTAGTACTTGTTCAAGCACAGAGCGTATATTGTCCGTGATGTTGTTTTTCCCCTGCAACAATGAACCTCCATTGACTGTTAGCGTAGCTCCTCAGTCTTGGCAGTATGATCAGGGAGAATGACAACTATTTCTGATGAAAAAAGGCTGTTATTTCCCTGCTCACGGTCTGCTGTGGACTGCGGTAGACTGCTCCACTTCCTACCCACTTCGCATCTGCTTCACGGAGCGTGCAGGGTTTTATTGGACCAGCAGGGTGGTGGAGCACGCTGCGCTCAACAGGGCGTCCCCTTAAAGCAACAGGCACACTCTTCTCCTTTCACTGTGCCTTGCAGTGCAAACTGGAAACAACTTTGAAAGTTCTCTCTGCTACCATTAGCCAAGTAACTCCAAGATAGTGGACTGCGGTAGACTGCTCCACTTCCTAACCACTTCGCCATGCCATTACAGAAGGGGAAATACAAATCTGGCGTGGTACCACCCAAAAAGAGTCCGTCCATCCCAAATGGAGAGGTCACATTGCGTCTGCGTGAGACAACAAGCAACCCCAACCACGTGCAGGCCTCATCAGTGAGGTGAAGGTTTGGTCTCTAGGCATAGCAAGCTCAGGACTCAGGTCTGGGCAAATCCATGCCACTCTGGTTGATAAATGAAACTCAAACAAGTGATGGCTGGAGAGTTTTAAGTACTACATTTGTATCCCAGGATCAGTCTATCACACTGTAAGTGTTCTTTGGAGTAGGCTGGAGGCAGCTTCATTCCATTTTGGCTTCATTAATGATTGTAGCCATTGTTCCCACATTAGTAACTCAATGGGTCTACATTTAGCAATTTGGGTACTCATGGATTTTTTAAGTCCTTTTTCCAGCCATTTGGTTTTGTGACTTTTCTTATCTGTAGCGAAAATGTGGTAGGCCTAAATGTACTGTTATGCTGGCATGGGCTTACTCTGAGCCTAGACCTGCACTCTATGTAAACTAGGTAGCTTGGTTTTCTTCCTCAGATTGCCCTTTACAAATCCTTTGTGAGTGGAGCTGTGTGTTTGGTGGATTTATGGCCATCCTGACTGGCCAGCCACTAACATCTTTGAATATGTGCCTGTTGTGTGATTGGGGGTCTCTCACAGGCGAGCCCATAGGTGAATGTATTATCTAGTAGAACCCCTGTGTACTCCTCAGATTCTAGGCTGCCATTTTGGATGACTGCTGTGATGATACGCTGTGCTGCTAGTTTTTCCGTCTTGGCTGGACCGTAGCTCCTTTATACTTGCTCCCCAGTTTCTTCAAAGGCTGCAGGAAGCTCATCCTGGATTCTTCCTTGTGCTCCTGTTAGTCCTTCTTGCTGAATGAACTCTGTTACATTATAAGACCATTTCATTGGCGTGCTGTTCCTGCTTTGTCTCCCTGACAAATATTCTTGGTTCAAGTACCTTGAGGTGCAGAGGGTCCTTGGCTTTAATGATTGGTGGACAGCCACAACTTCACCCCAACTCTGTCTTGGGCCATTTCGGGTTACCTCCAACCATTGCCCCCATTGTGGGGCCGTTCTTTCCTTGATGACTATCCATCTTTCAATCTTAAACAGACAGGTATTTATTGTTTCTTAAGGGAGCTTGGCTATGCTGGTCAGGTCTAACATGGCGACATCTTTTTCAGAAATAAGTAAGAGATGTTCTTTTCTCTAGAACAAATTCAATGCGGTCGCGTCTCCTTGGGGAGTGGTTTAGCCAAGTGAAAACACATCTGAATGGTTTAAATAAAAATAAAATCCCAAGTTGAGACTGCGCCCAGTTTGTTGAACAAGTGTTTTATTGTATGGATGCCCTTTACGATGACATGTGTTTCGGTCCCTCTTGGACCTTTTTCAAATCAGGGCTAGTTTTAAATATCAATCAAACAAAAATAAGCGCTCACAAAATTATGAAAATAAGTTCCAAATTAATATGAAAACATGGAAAAATGAAGGTCACAAAAAATGTTCATTCACATGTTAAACCATTTGCAACAAAAAAGTAGATGAATCAGAACAAGCCATAAAAAGTAGCAACAGTTAATAAATCCAAGTAAACAAAATGCCAGATAAAAATGGATTGGGAAAAGGAGGATTGATGGGGGTCAAGAGAAAGGCAAACCACATTTTCGTTAGTCAATGTTACATGTAGTGTCACATCATCAATCAAGAAAAATTAAATGTAGGTTGTCTCTTTTTACCTTATTTTCATATATACTACCCCTTAGGGTTAAAGCCAATAGTAGTCTCTCTTCAAGTCTCAGGTTAGAACCCTTCATAAAAAATACAAATCAAACAAATATATCACCTCCAATTGTATGTGTCAAATCACCATAGATATCACTTCATACTACGAGATATTGTAAATTGATGAACGAGATAGTATAGATGAATGAACTCAAATATCTGTTACTTAGACTGCCTATTCATAATACAGTGTGTATCTGTCTATTTTATACATAGGTTTGTGAGAAAGTAATGCCCTTTCATTATCATTCTGTTCTTTGTTGACTCAGTTTGTGGCTTCAAAAATGTTCTGACAAACTAAAACTGTGCGCGTGATTCGCTAGGCAAACAATAGCAAAGTTGCTGAGCGTCTGAAACTCAGTCCCGAGGACACGGCAAGTCAATCTATCCAGCGCAGCGTGTGCTACACTTGGGATGGTCTCTTACCTGTCAGCCTGGTTCTCGCGTCCAATCGCGTGCGGTGAATTCTCCTGAGGGGAAAGCGGTCTGCGATTAGCCCTTCTTTAGTGTATTCTAGTTGTCATGGAAGCAAATCCTTGCTCTGGTCCATTTTCGTTTTTGTGTGTAACAGCCTTTTTCCTGTGTTAACATGGCGGCCATTTTAAGCTAGTGTTTGTATCATTACACTGATTCATTGCATACATGTTTCTTGTTGTATTTACAATCTCTCTTGATATATTAACAATAAGTGTTGGTAGTGTATTAGTTCTAAATTGAAGTCACCATAATATTTCTACACAGAACCTTATTGAACAATCCTTGTTACTTACAATTACGTAGTGGTTGTGTATATGTTTGAGATGGGTTCTGGTCTCATTTAATAAATATGATTAAAGCAAGTAACAGCTTAGGATTCGCTGTCTACTAACATTGATGTAAGTGATATCACTCACTACGAGTAGCAATACGAGCATTACAATTCTCATAATGAGATAAACTGCTACGGTGTCGTACTGAAACCTGTCCAGAAACAAAGATATACATAACTTATTGTATCAAAAACATGCTAATTCATTTTAACAGAAAAGGATTATACAAAAGTATAGGGTCCTCTAAAGAAAGGACACCATCTCATTATCCGTGTTTAGTCCAAGTACTGTGGAGTTCAGTTTGCAAATTATTCTCGCTTCTGCTTGTCTTAATTTCTTTTCCTTGTTTCCACCTCTTCTACCAAGTGAAATCTTTTCAAGGCCAATAAATCTTCTTTCAGCTTTGTTGGCCATCTGATGTTGTTCCTGCCAATGACAGGCCAATGATAGTCTTGGGTCTTGACTTCCAATTTTAGCTAGATGTTCTCTAATTCGTATCCTGAGTTCCCTGATTGTGCTGCCAATATAGACCAAATTACATATACAGATAATTCCGTAAACAACATAATTTGATCTGCAGTTGATTGGTTGTAGAATCTTCAGTGTTGTATTGTTAGTGCCAGTAAATGTGTCCGTTTTGTTGTGGGCAAATTTGCACATTGTGCACGTACCACACTTCCTAAAACCATTCGTAGATGATTTCAGCCAGTTCGTTGGTTCTTCGCCAGTCAGGTCTGGTAGGTTTGATGGACTCAATTTGTTCTTTATGGTTGGTGCCCTTTTGTATATGATCTTTGGTTTATCATCCACATTATTCGCAACATTCTCATCTAGTAGACCTACTTACGGACGATGAAAGAAGCTGTTACACACAAAAAAGAAAACGGACCAGAGCAAGGATCCATGATAACTAGAATACACTGATGAAGGGCTAAGCGCAGACCGCTTTCCCCTCAGGAGAATTCACTGCACGCGATTAGACACGAGAACCAGGCTGACAGGTAAGAGACCATCCCAAGTGTAGCACACGCTGCGCTGGATAGATTGACTTGCCGTGTCCTCGGGACTGAGTTTCAGACGCTCGGCAGGTATTTATTGGTTTGGTTTATGTTTAGTTTAGATTAGTTTCTTTTATTTGCTGAAATAGCACACCCAACAGGTGGGTATCTGGGAGCTTTTGCTTACATATACAGAATTTGTTACAACATACGATTAAAATACATCAACAGAAAGTTACAAAATACAGTAATTTATATACAGATTTCTATACAAGTGTGTAGATAGGTCTAAGGGTGAGAGCTAAGAAAGGAGTATGCCTAGTGTTACATATCTGGGTGTTTGTCCTTTGCGAGTACATGAAGTAAACATAGAAATGCAGTGTGAACACGTGTTTGAAGTCAGAGGGTCTGCATGGTTCCCTCTGAGCCACCTCAACTGCCTACATCTGGTGGTCAACCTCTTATCTACATGGAGTATTCCTCTGTTCATCCATCTGTGTCATTACTGCTCAAGGTTTCAAGTCCCTGGTTGCCAGATCCCTTTTCCAGACCTGCAATCTGTATTTTGCAAGTTCTCCTTTCATTTCTGAGCTAAAGCAACAGTGACTAGAACCATGAGCACCTTTTCATGGGTGCTGGGAACCTGATGGATTTCTTTCTTGAAGTCATCATGAGGAGTGCACTGGGTCAGGGAATTGTGATGTTTTCTGCCCCTGTCTGTAGTATATGACCATAGAGTTGCATTGCTCCTCAATCCTGCATTTCATCAGTCCTTATCTGTACGACTGATCTCCAATCTGTTATTGGTTGCTTCTTTGGTCACACCTGCAGCGTAAGTCGGTTACAACGCATACCATGTAACCATGACTTGCCGATGGACTTTGTTCCATTGTTTCCAATGGGAAAAACATTTACCAACGTTTCAACTCCTTTAAACTCACTGAACAATTTTTTTTCTTGGCTCCCCCTAGATCACATGGAAGATTCAGAAAATAAACTGTGACTTTAGAATGTACAAGTGATTTATTATGGAATCTAAATTAATACATCACTGAAGTTCACTCTTTTCCCCTAGGTTAACATTTGACAAACATTTATTTGTGTGTATATCTAGAAGTGAACTGGGGCCTAACTAGTGCCACTACTGTGATATCCAGTGTATGTAATTTTATAGGATTTCTGGGTGGCCCTTTGTGCCAGGTCTGTAATTTATTTTATTTTATTCACTCCGTCCATGAAATACGTTATATGTGCCTCATATGATCCCTTTTAATTGTTTGTGTTTTATAATGTTTTAAAAAGGGGGGTACAACTTTTCGACCCATGTACTGGCATAGTGATTCCAGGAAATGTCTATGTGCTTAACTGTCTATTTAAAAATCCCTTTTCTCCAATACCTTACCATTATATTATATTGAGTTTACCATACGGCAAAAATTACCTTAGGGGTAGGAAGGGTCTCCATCTCAACTAATGGCCTTTTTACTGTTGTAATACTTCCACTGTTTTTATTGTGTGTTTTCTTCTACTCCAATGAATTTAAAGTTGCTTGACTTGTAATTCTAAAATAAAGAGTGTATCTTTTCCGTATTCTTGTGTAGTGCAATTTCATGGGTTAACTATTGGAACTGTACCTATCCACCAGCCTATTGACTTCAACATTATTGCCATACTATTTAAGGACACATCACACAAATTACTGTGGACTAGGTCACCTGGCAGATTAAAATGTCAGACGGCTTTGCACATGCATGTACCAACCACAACAACATGGTCATTGGGCGGACAATGGAATCTAGAGCTCTTAGGGACGAAACATTAATAATTCCTTTGGCCTCAACAAACAAAGCAAACATAAGTGAACAGAAAATGACATGTTCATTGACAAAGAGGAGCACCGAAACGCTAGCAGAGAGGAGCTGGGAAACCTGATTGGTTTGACAGCGAGTGCAGGCTGGCAAAGCAGTATCTAATGAATTATCTTGCAATAGAAGGGATGGTGAACAGCGAGGAGCTGCGCTCCAAAAAAAGTAATTATAAAAAGAAAGTCATGGGGAAAAAAAGAAGAATACCATAAATCTAATTGGGATGACCCTATGGAGGCAGTTATGTTATTTTCTGTTATGTTATTTTATTTATAAAGCGCCAAAGCCCTACGGTGTCCAGGCGCTGAACAGAGGGACAGAGCTATGAGGTGGAGTCCAACGTCTCATATTATTTTACATTAACATCCTTGTCTTTAATGATATCCTGAAGGCAAGATGATTTTCCTCCTTCTGGAGTGATTCTGGCAATTCATTCCAGTCCCGTGCCGCCAAAACTGTGAAAGAGCGGCCATTTCCCCTGGCTCTTTTAACATGATCCACTCTGAGGAGACAAGCCCCAGTGGATCGGAGTTCCCTAGTGGGATGATAGGCGACTACCCTTTCTTTAAGGTACTGGGGAGTGGCCTGAGGATTCATTTATGACCTAGAGTCAATAACTTAAACAAGACCCTGGCTGATACCGGTAGCTAGTGCAGCTCTTTGCGGGCTGCGAAAACTGGTTCTCTCTGCGCCATTTGGTGGAGTATGTGTACAGCTGTATTTTGGATTTTCTGTAGTATTTGGATATCATCTTTGCTGGCACCTCCCAGCAGGGAGTTGCAATAGTGCAGGCGAGGAAGTATAACAGCCCGCGCTAGTTTTGCCCGGTTATCTTTAGTAATCATGGGGCCAACCAATCTTAAAACACTAACATAGTCATTCGTATTTTGTACGATAGAGTCCACATGGGCGTCTGCGTTTATGTTAGCCCCCATGAATTACCAAGGGTCTTCACCTTGGTAGCCACTACAATCCGGATGCCCTCAATCAAAAAGCTAGAGAAGGCTTGATCAAGACCTTCCCTGTCTTGTTTAGGGCCATAGATCATCAACTCGGTCTTCTTGGGATTCAAACATAACCAATTCAATGCCATCCAGTTTTTTATAACCAGGTAAATGTTGTTAAGCGATTCCCACCGATCTCCATGAACAACTGAAAGTCATCTGCATAGTCAGTGAAGATATATATATATATATATATATATATATATATATTATATATATATATAATATATATATATATATATATATATTACATGCCACGGTAGTGGCCATGAAGTTATGGTTAAGTTGCTGTTTCCATAGGAAGAGCACTTTTTGGGCAGCTTATAACTTCGCTCTCCCTGGACGGATCCTCACCAAACTTTGCAAAACAAGTATATGGCCCACTCTGAATTTGGATTGGTGAGGATTCGTCCAGGGGGGGGAAAGTTATAGGGGGGGGTCCCAAAACTTTTTTTTTTCCTATAGACTGAATGGGAAAAAAATGTGCGCATGGCTACAGCCCGAACCGCTGGACGGATTTGCACCAAATTTGCGGCAGGAGCGGTGGCCTGGTTCCAAAAGCGTACTTTTGCAAATTTGGTGTAAATCCGTCCAGTAGTTTTTTTTAAAAATGACCAAAATGTAAAGCAAAAAAATTAGTGATATCTGTGTTTGCTTCGCGGACGGACTTCCCTGTTCGCTCCGCGAACAGCACCCCGATTGGCCCATGGCCTTGCGTCATGTCCGCAGACATGCGACATGTTCGCTGATTGGACGGCGAGGGGCGTGGAGTGCATCAGATTTTCTGTGGTGCCTGCCATCTTGTATTCGCTGTCAACCGCGTACAGCGCGGTGAAACGTGGATAAAAAATTGTATTTAGTGCTGTGTGTTGGTGTGTAAGAGTGTTTGGGGAGGGTGGGGGAGTATGAGATAGGTTCAATGTTTTGTTTTTTTATGTGCTAGACGTTTTTGTTGCGTTCAATTTGTCCGCGGAGAACATGGCTGTTCTGACATTTTGTAAATAAACTAAATGGTGGGGTGTTTAGAGGACAGAGTATGTGTCATTTTTGTTCTCAAGGAAGGTAAAAATGAGCTATGAACACTCGCGGTGTACTTAATTGTTCGTAAATACACAAACTGGGGGTGTCCTCAGGACGCTGTCTGTATTGTAATCTGTCTAGTTGAATGTGTTCTAAGAACCCTTGCGGTGTCCCGAAATGGTTGCAATTACACAAAATGGGGGTGTTCTGAGAACGTTGTTTGTATTGTTCGTTGTCAGGGTGAAAGTGTTTTAAGACCACTCCTTTTGTCCGCTAATAGTACAATTTCCTATGGGCGTCAATCGACATTTTGTCCACTAAAGAAACGATAAATCCGGCTGGTGTGCGCCGACATTATGTGATAATCCTATGACTGGCGCTATTGACCTGGCTGACTTGCTTTTGCGACACTAAATCATATCTCCCGCTCCTAAGCCTGATATTATCAAAGCATTGATATTCCCCGCCTCTCTCTGTGACGTTACAGGGTGCGTCATCAAACGCGCCCAGTTGTCTGCAGTCCTAAGTGACTTAACACAGAACCCGGAAGACAACACATATTATGTCACAACACAGCGCGCCACAATTCGGAATATGAAACAGTGATTTAAAAGCAAACAGCAAGATTGTAAATTTTGTAAAGTACATTTATTTGACATCAAATGTTTAGAGAATATTCAGCAATTTGCATTTGTCTTTGTTGTCGATCCGCAAAAGTTCATGGTGAGGCACGCAATGTTCCTTTGCGGTACAGAGGGTGTTAGATCAGCTTACAACTCAGTGCGCCACAATTCCGGAATATGAAACTGTGGTTTAAAAGTAAACAGCAGGATTGTACATTTGGTAAAGTACATTTATTTCACATGAAATGTTTAGTGAATATTCAGCGATTTGCTATTGTCTCTGCTGTCGATCAGGAAAAGTTTATTTGAAGCCACGCGTTGTTCCTTTGTGGAGGATAGCAGTAAACGGTTGCTCTGATAATCGGAAGGTTGCTCCAACAACGAGCCATTAGACCACCCTATTGGTTGGTATGTTGTTTGTAGCCGCTAGTACTGCGTAAGGGCATATTGGTCCTTGGTGATTGTCCCATAAAATGGTGAGGGTCATGAAGTTGCATTTTTGGACCTGCACCTGGCAGTTGAAGACCCCATCCGCTGGAGTCTGTAAATCGTGACATAGGCAAAATGGGGCCACATACCTGTTTTAAAAAACATAAATTAGTCTCACCAGCCGATCTTCATTAAAAATCATCATTTTATTTTATTAGGGCGTGAAACTATTTGCTATCGAAGATAGTGCAACAGAGTATGTTAATAATAAAATAATAATATTTTCCCATTCATATAGCGCTAAGTAGTTTTCGGTCAGCATTATAAGAATCCCTTGTACAGAGTTTTTATGAAAAGTAAATGCACATGTGATCTCATCAGTGATGTCATCAATGACATTTGTGATGTCATCTTTAGTGTTAGCAGTGCAGGGTGGCGCAAGTTATGGTTGCTTATGTTACCATAACTGCCGAATTTCAGGGGTTTTTCGGTTTTACTTTGAACCATAACGTCCCTTTAATAAAGTTTTTTCGCTGAATTTCATAGGTTTTTAGTAGCGCAACTTAACCATAACGTCCCTTTAACAAAGTTATTTTACTGAATATATATATATATATATATATATATAAATATATATATATATACATATATATATATATATATATATATATATATATATATATATATATATATATATATATTATATATATATATGTATTGAAGAGCGATGGGGACAGACATATCCCCTGAAGGACTCTAAGATAGATCTCATCCATATGACCGCCTCACCCAAGAGGCCCCCTGTAACTGCTAGTCTCTCCAGCAAGATCGTATGGTCCAGTAGATCAAAGGCTGCCAATAGATCAAGCAGAATCAGCAGCCCCGATCTACTCCTTTGCAGCATAGTCAACATCTGTGTCTGTAAGTCAATCAAGGCACTTTCATTGCTGTGGGGGCGTCGAAGCCCCGACTGCTTCTTGTGAAGACTGCCTGAGGCTTCATGTATAGTTGAAGCTGCATGGTAGCCACCGTATCGACCAATTTAAGGAAAAACACAGTGTTGGTAATAGGTCACAGATTGGCTGGATCATTAAGGTCCAGGCCCTGTTTCTTCAGAAGTGGGGTCACCGCCACATCTTTAATAGAATGCGGAATGGTGCAATGTTTGAATGGGGCATTAACAAATCTGCATAGATAAGGGGCAAAAATGTCATAATGTTCCAAGATGACCTTAGATGGCAAAGGGTCCCCTGGACAACTGGTGGGATGCATGACATTGAGAATGTCTTGAATTTCCGTAGCTGTTATCATTCAGAAACTAAAGAGAGTAGAGGGTGTCCGCTGGTTTTGCTCCCCGGTATCTGGCGGTATAAAATCAACCACTTTATCTAATAACCTATGGGCAGAATTGACCACCGCTGTAGATGGTTTCAGCCTATCCAGCTCATCCCCGATCTTGTTCTGGGCAAGCAGGAGCTTATCTGAGAAGGCCCTTTGCACTCTTACACAATCGTCCTTGGTAGAGTTTATATTTTAATTTAGAACTCTGGGTTTTTCTCATGTTCTAAATAGTTTAGAGAGTTCCTTCGTTCAGTTCTCTGCCCTGTTTATTTGATCGTTATATTGATTACATTTTCTTTGGTAATCGTATGTTTGTACTCCTTCTCCTTACATTTCCATGCTGCTTTATTTTTAGGGCTTTTATCTTTGAGCCAGGCATGCTCTGCTTGCCTTTTATTGGCTTTTAGTTGGGCCAATTCTGGGGAGAATCATTTTTGGTCGTTGGGAGAATCCCTTACACGTCTTAACTTAATCGGGGCAAGCCTGTCAAGCAAGATCATCATATCTCTATTATATTTCTCAATAAGGGTGTCTGGGTGATCCAAATCATTAGATTTTGTCATCAGGGCAGCCATACAATCCACAAAATCGGCAGCTATAATGGCCCGGTAGTTCCTGCCTAGTACCTTACGTGGTGGCACATGTTGCTGCCTAAACAGGGTAGGAGGCGGGATCTGACGCGTGATAGAGGAGTGGTCTGAACACACACAGGGAGTAGTGGTAATCCCTGATAATGTGATGTTTTCACTGGCCACCCAATCAAGGGTATTTCCTTTTATATGCATGGGCCCAGAGTTATCAATAACAATATTCTCATTATTCAAAGGTTTCTCTAATTCCAGAGCTTTCTTAACTTTGGGATCCCCTTTCCAAAAGTTTAGATCTCCCAAAAGAATTACGGCAGTATTCGTTTTTTGCATGGGGGATAAAAAATGAGTGAGGTCATCATTAAACTTGGTGGATTCTCCAGGGGGAGTCTAGAGTACTACAAAATTAATGCTAGAATTATAATTGGGAATTATCTTAGTGTGCAATATATCACACCCTTCACATTCTACTTTGACCTCATACATCCCAAGCTTCTTTTTCCATATAATCGCAACCCTGCCATCCAAGCCTTTGTCGCAGTGTTTCCCAAAAAAAACATAACCATCCAGGGTCAATTGTTCTATAACAAGACCATGTGCATCTGAGAGCCATGTCTCAGTGATGCACATTATATCCACGTCTTGCTCCAAGATAAGGTTGTGGACGTCTAAAGAATGCCTTACTAATGACCTGGTGTTGAGCAAAGCAAGATTCAGGTGTTCAATGGGGAGCAGCTCAGTAGAAGGTAACACACTCTGCTCTGTGATGGGGGTGATTTTGTGGGAGTCAACCAAGTACATTTGAGGATGTAATTGGTAATGATCTGCAGTTGTATTCATCTGCCTAATGGATTTTGTACCCCATTGACCAAGATTTTGGGGTCTTCCCTCTCGCAGGCTTTACATGCTTCCTTGCGGGTGAGGAGGGTCTCTGTGATAGTCTGATGCAAACAGTGCTCAATTTCCATGTATAAGGTATGTTGTAAAATGCTAGGTGGCGTTTTACCCATATTGGACCCTACCTTCATTAGAGGCGCTACCTCTGCCATCTGTATTAACTGGGTTCCCCTCCGCAGGCCTTAATAGGGACCTTGAGGTGGGGGGCCCCCCTGACGGCAGGATTCGGGGTTATGGGAGGACCAGGAATGACTGCAACCTCTGTTTGCATGTTTATAGTAGTCATTACGTGTTTAGCACCATCCACTCTTGAGTCCATCTTGTCTCTACCCGTCATTTTAAGGGAAATTAAACATAACTAACTTCTGGCAGCGGCAATCACGTCAAGGACTTCAGCAATTCCCATTATACTAATGTCGGGGACATGGTAACCTGCAGCACTAGCTCCTACTGAGATATGTAGTTTCTTCTAGCAATGACATGCGTGTAGAGAGAAACTGCGCTGATTCAAACCGCAGGAAAGTGCAATTTGAAATAGAGCAGAATGTTTTTAAAAGGAACAACAGGAACGCAACAATCAATTATACACTGCTAAAAGGTACGGCTAAAAAAGTCTGATGAAAGCAGTGAACAATAATTAAAACAACGTGGAGCAGCTAATTAAAAGAATGCACCACCTTGTAAGGAACAATACTTTCTCTTTTGGGCATTGGTCTCTGATAAAAAGGAAACTAAAGATAACCGACTCCATTGCCATATTACTGCAAAGGAATGGCTTTGCCATTTTGGTGGCTTATAGAAAGATGATGTAGGTAATGAGTGTACTAACACTGAGGGACTGCGTGAGTCAGGTATAAAGAAAATGTACTGTAATAGACATCAGATTATTATTACATTGGCAGCGGTAAAGGGTGCATTATTGCGTTCCAAGGGCCAGAGAGCCACCAGTCCTGATAGAATACCTGTTGATCTGTTGAAGGATGTTACTGAAATTGTTTCAAGCAGTGGTTATACTTAATAAGGTAGCCGATTCCTGGCGTAGTGCTGAAATAGTGCCTATATAGAAAAAAGGTGGGAGAAATCAACCTGAAATTATAGGCCTATCTCACTACTCCATGCAACTGGAACACTCTTTGCAAAGGTAGCAATAATACAGATACAGGATTGGGTGACCTCTGATAACCTTATTTTCCATTCTCACGTTTGTTTTCAACAAGCGTTAAGCACTGTTGACCAATGTTTCTGTTTGTCTACTGTTTTACAGAAATATAATGTATTGAAGGGAATGTGGTTGTATGCCGTCTTTGTGGATTTACAGACCGCTTTTGATAGCGTTTCAAGAGCCCAGATATGGAAAACACTGTTGAAATGAGGGGTGCTTGGCCAATTTGTAACAGTGATCTCCCAACTATACTTTAACAATACAACAGTGGTGAGGTGGGGTTTGGCAGGTGAAACCACTGACCAGTTTGGGGTTGACAGGAGTGTGCAGCAAGGCTGTGTCCTTGCCCCACTCCTGTTCTGCCTATATATTATTGAAGCCATCTTGGCCTTTGTGGCAGAATGCCTGGCGGGAAGGCTTGATCCATCAAAGCTGAGTGCTGACGTCTGTCCGGCTTTATTTTTTGCTGATGACGCAGTACTGTTAGCTACGTAACCTATGGGGATTAGGCGCTGCCTAGAATGTTTTGCCACCAAATGATCGGAATCGGGCTGAACTGTAAATAAGATTAAGACCAAAATACTGGTATTTAGACCAAGGAGATCGAAACCTTGCCTATGCTCCATAAAGGTTGATGGGAATAACCTGGAACAAGTAAACTATTGGTGTATGATTTACTGACACTGAGGCTGGGCAGCTCAGTCTGAAAAAACACAGATTATTCTAGAAGGAAACAGTGGTGGTTTAAGAACATGTTTTGTGGATCATGGAGAGAGAGCTGTATCCCCTGCCATTAAGATCTATACAATTCAGACCATTTTGGCCGTACTCTATGGAGCCAAATCATGGGGACACATTAATTGTTTGAAATTAGCAGCAGTGGATAATACATTTTTAAATTAGAACGATTGTTTTCAAACAGCTTGGAAACCAGTATTTTACGGGGTAAGACTCTTGGCGGTTCTGGAGCTTAAAAAGTACTGGGAGGCCTACAATAATTTACTGAACCACCTTGGAGGACAATTACACCCAGGGATGAATCACGTTAGGCAGCAGTTAAATGCAGTGGGTCTAGGTGACATGTGGAAGAATCCGCAGAACGTAACCAGCTGTTCTAAAAAAAGAGGTTAAGCTGTCTGTTAAACAGGACATTCAGGAACATTTTATACATTTGTGTTTTTTACCTGAACACAGGGCTGGATTATTTGTCCTTGAAAACTGAACAAGGAGCTGAGAAATATTTGGATTTAATAATCCCAGCCTATGCACATACCTTATTTATGGAATTCAGGATTGGTACACTGACAGGCCGATTCATGGAATAATTAGCGCGGCGCAAGTGGCCAAAAACGTGCGAATCGCAGTGCAAGTGCGAAAATCGCACGAAAAGCAGCGCACATCGATTGATGGAAGGCCGTGCGCGAGAAAACCATCGGATGTGCGATAAAAAAGTGCGCGGCGCACGTTGGCGCACAGGCCATCTAACTGCGTGCGCCAGGTCACAGCGAAAATCGCACAGGCCACAGCGAAAATCGCACATAGCGCGGCGCACACAACAAAAGTAGGCGGAACACGGGGCGTAACACTCGGAATGGGGAACAACTTGCCAAAATGTGGGCGTCACGGTGGAATACAGGGCACAAGTGCGCGGAACGCCCACACGCTCGCTACAACACGTATTCATGGAATAGAATAGGGCAAAAAAGCGCACGCTCAAACCAGCGCACAGGCACAAACACGACCGCCACAAGAAAGCAGGCGTAGCGTCTCTGCGCCTGTAAGAAATGTGCGCCAAAAGGTGCGCCAACAAATAGCACCTATATACTGCCATGATGAATGTCCCATACTGTGGCCCTCCAGGACAAATGACGTGCAAAGGGGTACCCACAAACACAGACACCCGCTGACAAAAAATACGTGTGCGTGTATACCGGGTTGCGCGGGAAGTCTCACACGCGATTTGGCCGTGTACGTGGATTTTAGGGGTGCGTGGGAATTTCCACACGCGATTTGGCTGGGTACATGGATTTCAGGGGTGCTTGGGAAGTTCCACACGCGATTTGGCCGGGTATGTGGATTTTCAGGGGTGCGCGGGAAGTTCCACACGCGATTTGGCCGGGTACGTGGAATTCAGGGGTGCTCAGGAATTTCCACACGCGATTTGGCCGGGTACGTGGATTTCAGGGGTGCGCGGGAAGTTCCACACGCGATTTGTCAGGGTACGTGAATTCCAGGGGTTTGCGGGAAGTTCCACATGCGATTTGTCAGGGTACGTGGATTACAGGGGTGCGCGGGAAGTTCCACACGCGATTTGGCCGTGTACGTGGATTACAGGGGTGCGTGGGAAGTTCCACACGCGATTTGGCCGTGTACATGGATTTCAGGGGTGCGCGGGAAGTTCCACACGCGATTTGGCCGTGTACGTGGATTACAGGGGTGCGCGGGAAGTTCCACACGCGATTTGGCCGGGTACATGGATTTCAGGGGTGCGCTCCCAGGTATTCCCTGTACACCCTCCACGGCCCCTGCAGGCAGCACACACCACAGGGGACTACCCTGCACGCCTGCTCATGTCACCCAGCACCCCCACCCCCCAGCCACCAGGGGCAGCCTCCACCAGGCCCCCTCTCATGTCTCCCAACACCCCACCCCCAGCCACCAGGGGCAGCCTCCACCAGGCCCCACTCATGTCTCCCACCACCCCCACCCCCAGGCACCAGGGGCACCACCCCAGAGACCCCACCCATGTCTCCCACCCACCCCCAGCAGTGAAGGGGCACCTCCACCAGGCCCCCACTCATGTCTCCCACCACCCCACCCCAGCCACCAGGGGCAGCCTCCACCAGGCCCCCACTCATGTCTCCCACCACCCCACCCCCCAGCAGTGCAGGGGCACCCTCCACCAGGCCCCCACCTCATGTCTCCCACCACCCCCCCCCCAGCAGTGCAGGGGCACCTCCACCAGGCCCCCACCATGTCTCCCACCACCCCCACCCCAAGCAGTGCAGGGGCAGCCTCCACCAAGCCCCCACTCATGTCCCCACCACCCCCACCCCCCAGCCACCAGGGGCACCCTCCACCAGGCCCCACTCATGTCTCCCACCACCCCCACCCCCAGCCATCAGGGGCAGCCTCCACCAGGCCACCACCCATGTCCCCATCACCACCACCCCCAGCAGTGCAGGGGCAGCCTCCACCAGGCCCCCACTCATGTCTCCCACCACCCCCACCCCCCAGCGACCAGGGGCAGCCTCCACCAGGCCCCCACTCATGTCTCCCACCACCCCCAACCCCCAGCAACCATGGGCAGCCCCACCAGGCTCCCACCCATGTCTCCACCACCCCACCCCCCAGCCACCATGGGCAGCCCCCACCAGGTCCCCACTCATGTCTCCCACCACCCCCACCCCCCAGCAGTGTGGGGCACCTCCACCAGGCCCCCACCCATGTCCCTATCACCACCACCCCCAGCAGTGCAGGGGCACCCTCCACCAGGCCCCCACCCATGTCCCTACTCACCACCCCCAGCAGTGCAGGGGCAGCCTCCACCACGCCCCACTCATGTCTCCCACCACCCCCACTCCCAGCAGTGCAGGGGCACCCTCCACCAGGCCCCACTCATGTCTCCCACCACCCCACACCCCAGCAGTGCAGGGGCACCCTCCACCAGGCCCCCACCATGTCTCCGCACCACCCCCACCCCCCAGCAGTGCAGGGGCAGCCTCCACCAGGCCCCCACTCATGTCTCCCATCACCCCACCCCCCAGCAGTGCAGGGCACCCTCCAACAGGCCCCACTCATGTCTCCCACCACCCCCACCCCCCAGCAGTGCAGGGGCAGCCTCCACCAGGCCCCCACCCATGTGTCCCATATCACCCAACCCCCAGCAGTGCAGGGGCAGCCTCCACCAGGCCCCCACTCATGTCTCCCCACCCCCACCCCCCAGCAGTGCAGGGGCACCCTCCACCAGGCCCCCACCCATGTCCCCTATCACCACCACCCCAGCAGTGCAGGGCACCCTCCACCAGGCCCCCACCCATGTCCCCTATCACCCCCCCAGCAGTGCAGGGGCAGCCTCCACCAGGCCCCCACTCATGTCTCCCACCACCCCACCCCCAACAGTGCAGGGGCACCCTCCACCAGGCCCCCACTCATGTCTCCCACCACCCCACCCCCAGCAGTGCAGGGGCACCCTCCACCAGGCCCCACTCATGTCTCCCCCACCCCCACCCCCAGCCACCAGGGGGCAGCCTCCACCAGGCCCCCACTCATGTCTCCCACCACCCCCACCCCCGCAGCAGACATGGGCAGCCCCCACCAGGCTCCCACCCATGTCTCCCACCACCCCCACCCCCCAGCAGTGCAGGGGCACCCTCCACCAGGCCCCCACTCATGTCTCCACCACCCCACCCCCCAGCAGTGCAGGGGCATCCTCCACCAGGCCCCCACTCATGTCTCCCACCACCCCCACCCTCAGCCACCAGGGTTAGCCTCCACCAGGCCACCACCCATGTCCCCTACTCACCACCACCCAGCAGTGCAGGGGCACCCTCCACCAGGCCCCCACTCATGTCTCCCACCACCCCCACCCCCCAGCCACCAGGGGCAGCCTCCACCAGGCCCCCACTCATGTCTCCCACCCCCCCACCCCCCAGCAACCATGGGCAGCCCCCACCAGGCTCCCACCATGTCTCCCACAACCCCACCCCAGCCACCATGGGGAAGCCCCACCAGGCCCCACTCATGTCTCCCACCACCCCCACCCCCCCAGCAGGTGGGGCAGCCTCCACCAGGCCACCACTCATGTCTCCCACCACCCCCACCCCAGCAGTTGCAGGGGCACCCTCACCAGGCCCCCACCCATGTCCCCTATCCACCCCCAGCAGTTGCAGGGGCAGCCTCAACCAGGCCCCCACTCATGTCTCCACCACCCCCACCCCCCAGCAGTGCAGGGGCACCCTCCACCAGGCCCCCACTCATGTCTCCGACCACCCCACCCCCCCAGCAGTGCGGGGCACCCTCCACCAGGCCCCCACTCATGTGTCCCACCACCCCCACCCCCAACCACCAGGGGCAGCCTCCACCAGGCCCCCACTCATGTCTACCCACCAACCCCACCCCCAGCCACCATGGGCAGCCCCACCAGGCTCCCACCCATGTCTCCCACCACCCCACCCCCCAGCAGTGCAGGGGCACCCTCCACCAGGGCCCCCACTCATGTGTCCCACCACCCCACCCCCCAGCAGTGCAGGGGCACCCTCCACCAGGCCCCCACTCATGTCTCCCAAAACCCCCACCCCCAGCAGTGCAGGGGCAGCCTCCACCAGGCCCCACCATGTCTCCCACACCCCCAGCAGTGCAGGGGCAGCCTCCACCAGGCCCCCACTCATTCTACCCACACCCCACCCCCAGCAGTGCAGGGGCACCCTCCACCAGGCCCCCACTCATGTCTCCCACCACCCCCACCCCCCAGCAGGCATGCAGGGGCAGCCTCCACCAGGCCCCCACCCATGTCCCCTATCACCACCCCCCCAGCAGTGCAGGGGCAACCTCCACCAGGCCCCCACCCATGTCTCCCACTACCCCACCCCCCAGCGTGCAGGGGCACCTCCACCAGGCCCCCCACCCATGTCCCCTATCACCACCACCCCCCAGCAGTGCAGGGGCAGCCTCCACCAGGCCCCCACCCATGTCCCCTATCACCACCCCCCCCAGCAGTGCAGGGGCAGCCTCCACCAGGCCCCCACCCATGTCTCCCACTACCCCCACCCCCAGCAGTGCAGGGGCAGCCTCCACCAGGCCCCCACTCATGTCTCCCCACCCCCCCCCCAGCAGTGCAGGGGCACCCTCCACCAGGCCCCCACTCATGTCTCCCACCACCCCACCCCCCAGCCACCAGGGGCAGCCTCCACCAGGCCCCACTCATGTCTCCCACCACACCCCACCCCCCAGCACCCATGGGCAGCCTCCACCAGGTCCCCCACTCATGTCTCCACCACCCCCACCCCCCACGCAGTGCAGGGGCAGCCTCCACCAGGCCCCCACTCATGTCTCCCACCACCCCACACCCCCAGCAGTGTGGGACAGCCTCCACCAGGCCACCACTCATGTCTCCCACCACCCCAGCCCCCAGCCACCAGGCGCAGCCTCCACCAGAGCCCCCACCCATGTGCCCTATTCACCACCACCCCCAGCAGTGCAGGGGCACCCTCCACCAGGCCCCCCTCATGTCTCCCTATCACCACCCCCCCAGCAGTGCAGGGGCAGCCTCCACAGGCCCCCCACTCATGTCTCCCCACCCCCTACGCCCAAGCACAGTGCAGGCCACCCCTCCACCAGGCCCCACTCATGTCTCCCACCACCCCCACCCCCCAGCCACCAGGGGCAGCCTCCACCAGGCCCCCACTCATGTCTGCCACCAACCCCACCCCCCAGCCATGGGGGCAGCCTCCACCAGGCCCCCACTCATGTCTCCCACCACCCCCCACCCCCAGCAGTGCAGGGGCACGCCTCCACCAGGCCCCCACTCATGTCTCCCACCACCCCCACCCCCCAGCAGTGCAGGGGCACCCTCCACCAGGCCCCCACTCATGTCTCCCTCCACCCCCACCCCCAGCAACCATGGCAGCCCCCACCAGGCCCCACCCATGTCTCTTGCCCACCCCCACCACCCAGCCACCATGGGGCAGCCCCACCTGGCCCCCACTCATGTCTCCCACCACCCCCACCCCAGCCACCAGTGTGGGGCAGCCTCCACCAGGCCCACCACTCATGTCTCCCACCACCCCACCCCCAGCAGCACCAGGGGCAGCCTCCACCAGGCCCCCACTTCATGTCCCCATCACCACCACCCCCAGCAGTGCAGGGGCACCCTCCACCAGGCCCCCACTCATGTCTCCCACCACCCCACCCCCAGCCACCTATGGGCAGCCCCCACCAGGCCCCCACTCATGTCTCCCACCACCCCCACACCCCAGCAGTGCAGGGGCAGCCTCCACCAGGCCCCACTCATGTCTCCCACCACCCCCCACCCCAGCAGTCCAGGGGCAGCCTCCACCAGGCCCCCACCCATGTCCCCATCACCACCACCCCCAGCAGTGCAGGGGCACCCTCCACCAGGCCCCCACCATGTCCCCTATCCCCCCGCCCCAGCAGTGCAGGGGCAGCCTCCACCAGGCCCCCACTCATGTCTCCCACCCCCCCACACCCAGCAGTGCAGGGGCACCCTCTCACCAGGCCCCCATCATGTCTCCCACACCCCCACCCCCAGCAGTGCAGGGGCATCCTCCACCAGGCCCCACTCCATGTCTCCCACCACCCCCACCCCCAGCAGTCCATGGGCAGCCCCCACCAGGCTCCCACTCCATGTCTCCCACCACCCCCACCCCCAGCCACCAGGGGCAGCCTCCACCAGGCCCCACTCATGTCTCCCACCACCCCACCCCCAGCACTGTGGGGCAGCCTCCACCAGGCCACCACTCATGTCTCCACCACCCCACCCCCCAGCACCAGGGGCAGCCTCCACCAGGCCCCCACCCATGTCCCTATCACCACCACCCCCAGCCACGCAGGGGCACCCTCCACCAGGCCCCCACTCTGTCTCCCACCACACCCCACCCCAGCCACCATGGGCAGCCCCCACCAGGCCCCCACTCATGGTCTCCCACCACCCCCATCCCCCAGCAGTGTGGGCACCTCCACCAGGCCCCACTCATGTCTCCCACCACCCCCATTCCCCAGCCCACCAGGGCAGCCTCCACCAGCCCCCCACCCATGTCCCCTATCACACCACCCCCAGCAGTTGCAGGGGCAGCTCCACCAGGCCCCCACCCATGTCCCCTACACCCCCACCCCCCAGCAGTGCAGGGGCAGCCTCCACCAGGCCCCACTCATGTCTCCACCACCCCCACCCCCAGCATGCAGGGGCACCCTCCACCAGGCCCCCACTCATGTCTCCCACCACCCCCACCCCCAGCAGTGCAGGGGCACCCCTCCACCAGGCCCCCACTCATGTCTCCCACCACCCCACCCCCAGCAGTGCAGGGGCACCCTCCACCAGGCCCCCACTCATGTCTCCACCACCCCACCCCCAGCCACATGGGCAGCCCCACCAGGCCCCCACCCATGTCTCCCACACCCCACCCCCCAGCCACCATGGGCAGCCTCCACCAGGTCCTCACAATCCCAATCATGTGCGTCACGGTCAGCCTCCACAGACAAAAAGCCCAACCAAGTAACCCATTCACCCACATGGAAAAGGAAATTACATGTTACAACCCCCAATGTTCATAAAGCTAATGAACCCATGTCCGTCACACACAATGGTTCAATTGAATGGGAAAACACCCAACATGACATGCATGAAAGCAATGAGATGATACCACACAGTGAAGTATGGAAAACAAAATTGTATTAAAAAAATAAGAATGCAAATGAAATGAAACAAACTACAATGGAATGAAAAAAGATAAGCTGCATGTCCGTTTAAAAAATAAACACCAAATCCTTATCCAAAAAAATGTAGTCCAAAGTCAAATGAAAAATAAAATCAATCCAATGAAGAACTATGTACAAAACATCCAAGGGTCCATGAGCCCAACTGAACAAAGGAAACCTACAAAAAACCCTAACTAAAATGCAACTATATACAAAAAGTGGAGCAGTGTCCGTCGACTCCAAATCATAAGAACAAACAAAGGAAACCTAAAACTAAAGAACTATATACAAAGGCTTTGGCAAGTCAAGCGGCTCACTACGTGGTGTTCCGGGCCAGGGCATCATCGAACTCCTGTTCGATGTCCCGGAGGCGGTCCTGTTCCATGGACCAGAGGGTCCGCAGGGACGACGCCGTGTCCTCCTCCAACCCCCTGCGGATTGCCTCGAGGCACTCGGCCCGCCTCAGGGCCCTCCTCATGGAGTTCTCCGCCCTGACCATTGTGAGCCGCGCCTCTCCGCCCGCCGCCGCTCCGCACCTTATGGCGTGGCCCAACCGCTGCCACACGGAAGACACTCTCTTGTCCTGGGTCTCCTGCCTCCGGGCCGATGCCTTGCCCTGCCGATGTTGAAGGCCCCGAGCCTCATGGCTCCCACCATGTTGCTGCTGCTGCTGCTGTGCCTCTGCCCGTGCACTGCCTCCTGCTGCCTGCACATCCTCCGCCGGCTGGGGTGCAGTTGTTGATTGTGGCCACCCCTGCTGGACGTTCCGACTCCCGACTGTGGCAGGGATGCCTCCTCCACCTGCCTGGCCGCACCGTCAGAGGCAGCTTCCACAGGGCACCCAGGTGACTGATGGGTGGGAAGATGCACAGAGGACGACTGGCGCGTAGGGGTCCAGTTGAGGAGGGGGTCGGAGCAAGCCCCATCAGACGGAGGAATCCGGCTGGGTGACCTGTCCCAGCAGGCTGACGTGGTCAACGAGCCATTCGAGATGACGTGCAGGTCTCTCCATGAAAAGACTGCAGTCACCTCGCATGGCCCGTTGACACCACGCCACACCAGGCAGGACAGGCTCAACCCGGACCTGGATAGCCACGTCCGCAGGCAGAGGAAGGCCAGTTGACGTCAGCTCATCCCCTGCCTGAAAACGGGTCTGGACGTAGGCATCCCTGCTGGTGCAAGATGATGCAGGGACAGGATCGGGGACAGGATTGCACACAGGCACCTCCGCGGCGGCCTGTGCTGCCACCTGTCCCTGGTCCTGCACTGCACCACTAGCACCAGTGGGATCCCACCTCCAGACTCCGTCTCTGGTGCTTGCACGGCCTCCTCCTCCACCAAACCCCACCAACCTGGATGACTCCGTGCCATCTTCCCTGTTGGGCCCTGTGGGGTCCAGCTGTCCCTTCCTGCTTGCCGAGGAGTCCAACTCCAACCTCCGCCTCTTGGAACCTCCCCCCGGCAGCTGCGCGCCTGGGGCGTGCACCGGACTCCTCACTCCCCGAGAATACAACACGGGAGGGGAGCCGGGCCTTGGTTCCGTGGCGGTGGGTCCTCGCCGCTGTGCTCCACAGCACCTTTCCGCCCTCTTCATCAGTTGACGCTTGCAGACAGGGAGAAACAAATGACAGGCATCATGGCACTGTACAATGACAATACACACATGACAGTTGACATGGAGTGCATTGGCCAACCTCAGACATGTCACACAATCCCCAACACACATGTGCATTACAACTCGCCACAATGAGCCATACCACAGCCATATCGCAACTGCCACCACCATCCCTACACATACAGCTGATGAGCAGCCAAGGGGAGCCAGACATCACATGCAACACAGGAAGTGCACCACACATGTACACACACCACCACACTTGCATTGCATTTGTACACCTTGCCAAGGATCGCAGTGTCAGACGGCATGCCATGTCACATCTGCATCAGGCTCCACATACCGCTGTTCCATGCATTCCATGTGCATCACTGTTGCACCCTTGTCAAATACACACACATGCACATGTACACAGTGCTCATACATGCAGCCGAAAACAACATTACATCGTGACATCACGGACAGTCTACTTACATACACATTCATCCAAACATGTGTGCACACACAACTGCATTGCATCAAGCCTACACACACAAGCACCATCCATGTCTCACACATTACAGCCATCGCATGTGTCAGCCGACGGCCCTGTACACCCCACCCATACTCGACCCATACAACATCAGATGTGCAACCTGCACACTACCGATATAATCACCACACGCACTGCTCACAATCAGGATGCGTGTACACTCACCCGCTCGACTCCTGATGGTCTGCTTTTCTCTAGGACCTGGACGTGGAGGGCTGGGGATATGCGTTCAGGGACCCTCATCTGTTCTTCCGACAATTGTCCTGGACCTGAAGTTCTCCAGCGCTTCCTGCATTTGTAAGTCCCGGACTGCACCCTCCGCGTTGATGGCGTCCGATGTCAGTCCAGATCGAGTCGTCTTCCTTGTCGGCGGGGAACTTCCAAAGAGGGCATCTACTGCCCAGGACTTGCTCCACCAGACACCAACTTCGTGGCACTGACGCTGGTGCCCTCTGCCACTCTGGCCGGGGGTTTCAGTGGTCACAGATTGGGTTTGCCCCGACATGACTACCCAGAGGCAGGAGTGGGTGGGCAACTGGGTCCAGGATGGCTGTGGAGCGATGGAATCCCAGTCTGGATCTTCAGTTCCAGCAGGGTGTCACCTGCAACAGCACCCCTGATGATGTGCAAGGCAGCAAATGGCAGTGCACGTGGCAGCAGGCAGTCAGGCAGCAGCAGATGGCAGTGGGGGTGCTCGGGGCTCTTGGGGCATAGTTTGGCTTTCGGGGCAGGAGCGGTTGTTCCGTGTGCTTACCGGGCCAGCTTGTACGATGATTTGGCACGTGAACCTCTCGTTCAGTGAAAATCGAGGAAAGGCCTTACGCGTAGGGCGTCAGCACGCATACCGATTCTTTGGACCAATGGCCTCATCGCATAAGCGCGTCTGTGCCGGCCCGCCGGGTGTTTTCCCAGCACGTGATGACCAGACACGGTGGAAAGACTGCACGTCAGAGTGTCATCGCGTGTAATTGGACAGCACGTCAGAGTGTCATCGCGTGTAATTGGACAAAAGTGCGCTTACACGCGATTGGCCTTAGTACGTGTTTATCAGGGTGTGCGGGCACTTACACACATAAGTAGTCAGCGCACCTGTATCCCGGTGCGCGGGAATTCCACACGCTATGACTGGTACTGGATTTCAGGGGTGCGCGGGTCACACGCCGCCTACAACACGTGCAACGCATAATTGCGCGCTAAAATAACAAGCTCAGACCCAGGATGAACATACCGTTCTACAGCGTGGCACGGGCTCCAAGGAGGAGGAGGGATAGTCAGGGCCAGATATTAACCCAAACAGCCTTTTCGGGATGCCTGATGCAGGTGTATGTGAGGTAGTTCCACCACACATATCTGGACCTGGTGAGTGAGTGGGAGGATGACCTCACATCACCCCACCCTGTGCTTCCAAGTACTCAGCCCTGGAGAAGGTCCTCAATGTTTGGCACTTCTTTAGCCACTGGATCTTTCAGCGGCCAAGTGGCATAGTGGGTGGGTATCCACAGGCACCCAGTCACGCTGCTACACCAGGTCTTGACATCATCACTGCCGCCCATCAGTCTGCAGTCACTACACCCGCCCAGAAACTGCAGAAGGCATTGCTGCCGCCCTGGATTTTTACGGTGTGGCACAATTCCCAAAGTGCTATGCGCATCACGCACCATGTGGCTCACGTCCCCCGGCGGTCAGAGCACATCTATAGGAGCGCAAGCACTGCATTCCATCAACGTGCAGTAGTATGTATGCAAGGGAATCATCCCTCAGTATATGCCAACTATTCCCGGGTCACCACGACAGCTTCATTTACCGGAATGTCACCTGCCGGGCCTAGAAGCTGGCGCATGCGATACATGGCTGCTGTGAGCTGAATGCCACTGCACATGCATGGATGTCGATACTGAGCAGGTCACCCCCGCCATGATCCAATCACCACCTCAAGGGACAGTGTCTACCCTTCATGCCCCAATGTGACCATTCGGAACCCCACCACGCCCCAGGTAAGATTATCACAGCCCAATACAACGTGGCATGTGGAGGACTTCGGAGTGCTAAGTCACGCTTTCGCTCCCTGACCTTCTGGCGGGCAGCTGTTGTACGCTCCC
>CM010929.2:520391335-520449024 GCA_002915635.3 Ambystoma mexicanum
GGCAACTGGCGTGGTGTTGGGCTAGATGTCTACTGTTGGCAGAAGGGATACTGCTATACCCAAATGCTGGTGCGCAGAATGTATTGGATGAGGCACATGGGTGACCCAAACCACTCAGGCACACACACCCTCACCTGGCACCCAAACAGAAGCCCTCACACACACACCATGCACATGGATGACACACACATGCATGTGCACTCACCAGACAATGCCTCGTAAACTGCCAGTTCTCCCACGCCTTGGATCTGTTCCTCCGTGACGTAGGTCCCAGCAACATGCTCATGTGGAGTGAGTTCTATGTCCTCTGCTGGAGATCCACCTCCAGTCACTAGAGTAGCGGCATGACTTGAGGCCAGCTTATTATTTGCCCTGCGCTTCAGGTCATTCCAGCGCTTGTAGCATTCAGTAGCTGTGCGTCTCACGATTCCAAGGGCACTTATGTTGTTCGCGATGGTCTGCCAGTGTGCCAGACGTTGTGCAGGTGTGGTCTTGGATCCTGCAACAATCACCATTTCGCGGTCATGTGCGGACACATACTCTACAAGTGCATTCAGTTCGGCCTCATTGAAGCTGGGCTTCCTTGATGGGCCGGACTGTGTAGCCGTGTCTGGGGCATCAGCCTCTACTGGATGAGCACTCTTTACTTCCGCTTGGAAGGTGGTGGGGATCCTGAGTGTCCTACGCCGCTCTGGACACTAGGGGCAGGAGCCCCGGTGGACTCTGCACTAGGAGTGTGGGATTGCACACTCAGCATGGGAGTTGGTGCAGACATTAGCTCAAGTGTGATGGTGTCAGGGGGAATGTCAGCAGGATGGACTTGGACCAACACTGTCCTGGCTGGGTGTGTGAGAGGTGGGGTGGATGGAGCCGCAGCTGCCCCTGCAGCCTCCCCACCCTGCCTACTCGGGGCAGCAGATGACCTAGCTGCCCCTGATCCACGTGGCCTGATGACACCAACGTGCACCGGCGCACGTGGCCTAGACCTGCTGACCTGGAAGTCAGCCATGGAGTCACCCTGTGCCAGGTCTGGTGCCACAGTGGGCTGGTCCAACAAGGGCTGAGCATGGATGATGTCAGCCACGTTACCTTCAACCGGGTGGTGGGGTGGGCATGGGTGTCCCTGACTGGTCATCCACACATGGGGGGCTAGGGGCACCCTGCAAGTCATGGCCACGTCCCCTACCGGATCCACCATGGCCACCATTTGGGGGCTCGGCCACCTTTGCCACCCTTACGGCTTGTTCGCCTCCCAGCCATGGCACTGATGTTATTGTGCGTATGGGAGTCGCTGTGAACTATTGTCCTGGGCAATTGGGGGTGAAAGGGGTTGGGTACCAGATGGTAATCGTACCCTAGTGCTCTAGAAAGGCTGTATGTCACCCCTGGGGAAAGATGACGGGTCACGCAATGCACAGGCACCCCAAAAAAGGGAAGTAAGGTGCACGCAACCCCTCCTAGACCACGTGTGTGGAAAAATAAACCTGCACTACGCTGTGGCACCCAGAAACACAAGAATGAACGTATGCGTGTCACACGCAGCCTAGAATGACCTCTGAAGGGGTACGCGACACACGGGGCAAGCACAGATGTTAAATACGTGCGCGACTCACCGTCTGCCAGGAAAAAAGCGTGAAAAAGACGCGCGTGTGCGCGTTGGCAACATCCCCGCCAAAAGAAGAATTGTACGCTGTCTGAGGAGACAGGACAACAGTAGAAGGGAACGCTGTTTAAGTAAACAGGCCCAGGAAAAAGAGGAAAAGAGAAAAAGCTGTCAGAGGTAACAGGGAGTACGAACTTGAAACGCTGTGAAGTAAATCGCGTGTGAACCGACAAGAAGTACAGATTCACCCACTCGCTCTCCACGAAAAGCACGTACAAGGAAATGGTGTTCTACACGTACCTTTTATACACACGTCACAGATGCGCATACGCGCTGAGGCCATTTCCACCAATTACACGCTTTGACACTCGGACGTGTATTTTTTTTTACACGCCCCATTCTCAACGGCCATGCGCGTGACGTCATAGACGCGCCTGGGGGCCTTTGGGCCAATGAATTAACGTACGTGTGCTGACGCGCTTAAGCGCTAAGGGCCTTTCCTCGAATAACACGCGACGTGCATTTGTTCACACGCGCACTAATCCACTATATCCACGTCACAGGGGAAACGCCCGCGGGCACGCCCGCGCACGTCACGTCACAGAAGCGCTTACGCACGAAGGGCCTTTGGTCCAATGAAATCGCTGACGCGCTTATGCGCTAAGGGCCTTTCCTCGAATTACACGCTGATGTGCAATTTTTTCCCGTGCCAAATCACTCTGTATCAAGCTGGCCACGCGTAAGCACACGGAAGACCACGCTCCTGCCCAGAAGGCCGAATTACTGCCCCCCAGAGCCCCGAGCACGCTCCCACCTGCCATCTGCTGCTGCCTGACTGCCTGCTGCCCACGTGTCCTGCCATTTGCTGCCTGCACATCAGCCAGGGGTGCTGTTGCTGTGACCACCCCTGCTGGAACCGAAGACTCCCGACTGGGATACCATCGCTCCACAGCCCAGCCCCAGGACCCAGTTGCCCACCCACTCCTGCCTCTGGGGTTGCCATGTCGGGCACTGCAACATCTGGCACCAGTGGCAACCCCCGGCCAGAGAGGCAGAGGGGCACCAGCTTCACTGCCACCGAAGTTGGTGTCCTGGTGGAGCATGTCCTGGGGCAGTATGATGCCCTCTTTGGAAGGTTGTGCGCCGACAAGGAAGGACGGACTCGGATCTGGACGGACATCGTGACTGCCATCAACGCGGAGGGGGTGGCAGTCCGACTATTCCATCATGTGAAGAAGCGCTGGGAGGACTTCAGGTCCAGGACCCTCAAGAAGGCCCGGCGCCTCCTGAAAGCAGCGGATGCTAAGGGGCGCCGGGGCCACTTGTCGGAAGATCAGATGAGGGTCCTGGAACGCATATCCCCAGCGCTCCACGTCCAGGTCCTTGAGAGGCAGACCCGTCTGGAGTCGAGCGGTAAGTGTACATGCATACTGATTGTAAGCTGTGCGTGTGGTGGTGTGGCAGGAGTGTGCAGGTTGCACATGTGGTTTTATGTGGCCAAGTATGGGGGGGTACAGGGCCGTGAGGCTGACACATGCGAGGGCTCTCATGTGTGACACATGAATGGTGCTTGTGTGTGTAGGCTTGGATGGCAAAGGATGTGGAAGAATGATTGGCAGGTGTGACATGGATGCAGATCTGAACACTGCGACAGTTGGCGGAGGTGTACACATGCATGCAAGTGTGGTAGTGTGTGTGCATGTGTAGTGCACTGTTAGGGAGAATTCTCTGTTTAGGCTGAATTTCCTAACCTAGTGAGTCCCCCAGCAGCTTTGCTGGATTTCTGGAGTTTGTTTTTTCCATCCTGCCAAGAGTGAGACTCTTTTTCTCCCACTCTTGGACATGTATGTGTGTAATTCCTTTGAATGTCAATGTGTTCTATGGGCTATGGGGTCTTTTACTCCATAGGGTCTCATATGTTTTTCTATGTGTGTTACACCGCACCCTACGTGCCGTAACACTGGGGCTCCTAGCGGACCTCCATCATAGACTCCATACCCGGGGACTGACTACTGTCTCCCCGGGCATGTAAAGTCACCATTGGCTTTACTAGACCTAAATTTACTAACAGAACTAGTACAAACCATCCTATTGTGGACGTACTAGTAGGGGTAATTTGATTACTCCTGAATCTGTTATTCGAGGGGGCACTGTCCCGTCCCCACTCGTCGAGTTTTGGCTGGTGGCAGTGGAAACTACTTGTTATGTTCGACCCCGAATATAACCCTATGGGATTCTTCCCATTTTTGGAGATCGATACTGTTTCTCGTTAATCTCTAACGTATCACTGGTCTACTTATCTTAAATAAGTTTATCGGATGGTATTTTCTGCCAGAACTCGGTTTTTGAAATGGCGTCTGTGTTCATCTCTGTGACTCCTAAACCAAAGGTTGAGCCCTTTGTTCCACTTTTGGCGGGCCTCTGTACAGAGACTCTCCAAAGTGGTGCCATTCTGTCTGGGTTACCACAGGGGTGTGGGAGGGGGTTTAGGCACCCTGGACCGAGTTGCCTTGCCAACTCTGGTCGCACTCTGGTGTGATTGGTCCAAGTGGTGAGCCTCCCCGCTCACCACTTAGCGTGTGTTGATTGACAGCTAGGCTGAATGAATGGGGGTTTTCCGCATAAAAGCAGGGCTTTTGGGACTGGATCTTCAGAAGTCGCCACAGGACCTAAGAATCCGACGAGGGTAACGCTGAGCCGACCTGCAGACGACACCCCTGGTGGAGACTCTGCGGAACGACTCACCACTTCCCGACGACAGAGGAGATCTCCCTGCAGGAGAGTCTCTTCCCTGACTGGTGGAACAACCAGTCCCCTTTGCTTTTTTCTTCACCCTCAGGACGCAGTGGTCGAATTGCCTGTGCAGAGCACCTCGGCAACCGGATAGCACTACCCCTGTACCGCGACCAAAAGGTGGTGCCTTGTGACGGAGCACTCCGCGGCTGGTCTCTTCCCTGGTGGTGCACCGGACTTCACTTTTCTTCGACGACGAGATCATCTCTACTCTACGAGATCATCTCTACTCTTGGCAAAGACCTGACGTGCATCCACCACCAGGAATAACTGTCCCCGCCGGAGCTGTCTCTCCACAAACAAGGTACCGTGTCCGCCTGGCTTCCCCTTCGATCGGTTCGAGGGAGGTGTCTTAATCCTCTCCTTTCCGTTGGGTCGCCTCCAAGCTTTCTCACGTATTGTTCTGAACTGGTTCAATCTGCCGATAACAATTTGCTACGAAGACTCGAACGCATTTCCACTAAGAGACTTTTTGGGACATATCGCCTTGCCTCTCTCCGAGTGTGCCTGGTTTCTGAACTTTATGATCTGTTGTGGTTCTTGCCTTCTTGCCTTGCATTTTTCCCGTGAAGTATTGAACTGTGTTGATTTCGTAACCTGCTTCTTTTTCTCTCCCGTCCTAACTAATATTAGAGTGCCATCTAGGTTGAGGCATACACCTCTGTCTGTAAATAAGTGATGCTGGTAGAACCTAGACTTGTCGAAATATTGTTAGGGGGATTGATCGTTTCTTCTTCGTAGAGTAATTGTGATTGAAGTGTTTGCCGTGATAGTGCCATAGTGTTTTCCATAGATGTTCTGTTATATATAAAAACCTTAATATCTTTACACTGAGCCTCGTTGCGTGTTTGCTTGTTTTATGGTGAAGAATTGCCCTATATTGTATACTCCACATACTGCTTGACTCTTCTTGAGGGAAGTCTGACTGCTCAGCCACAGCTATCAAGTGAATCTGTGTGGTACAGACTGCTACCAAGTGGGTTTACTGCCAAACACCTGTAGTCCTAAACCTTTTGCAGTGGTCCCAGAGGGAACTGCACAGGTTTCCGCCTAACATGCACTCCCTGTGTCGCATGTGATGTCTGGCGCACCTTTGCCTGCTCATGCTGTTGTATGTGTATGGATGGTGCATGGCTGTTGCGATATGGCTGTGGTAATAGCTCATGTGTGGCAAGTTGAAAATGACATGTGTGTGGGGATTGTGATGCCATGTCTGAGGTTTGCCAATGCCACCCATGTACAACTGTCATGTATTTTATGAGTCCATTATACAGTGCCCTGATGCCTGTGTTTTTATTCTCCCTGTCTGCAGCATCAACTGATGAAGGAGGGCGGAGAAGGTGGCTGTGGAGCAACAGCGGCAGGGGTCCGCACCACCAGCCGGGAGATGCAAGCCCGGCTCCGCTCTCCAGGTTGTGATCCGCGTCGGGGAGTGAGGAGTCCGGTGCCTCTCGCGTCTGAGGCCGCGTGCTGCCGAGGGGAGGTCCAGGAGGCGGAGGTTGGAGTTGGACTCCTCGGCAGCGAGAAGGGGCAGCTGGGAGCCGCCACAGGGCCCAACGGAGAATGATGGCACGGAGTCATCCAGGTTGTGGGGGGTTTGGTGGAGGAGGGAGGCCGTGCAAGCAACAGAGCGGGTCCAATGGTGCTAGTGTGGCAGTGGCAGGACCAGGGACAGGTGGCAGCACAGGCCGCCGCGGAGTGCCGTGTGTGCAAATCCTGTCCCTGCTCCTGTCACTGCATCTATTGTGCACCTGCAGCGATGCTACCTCCAGACCCGTTCTCAGGGAGGGGATTGGCTTACACCAACTTACACCAACTGGCCTTCCTCTCTTTGCGGATTTGGCTATCCTGCAACAGGTTGAGCCTGTCCAGGGTGGGGTGGTGTTGCATCAACGGTCCATGCAAGCTGACCTGCAGTATTTCCATGATGAGACTGCACGTCTTCTCGCATGGCTCGTTGACCACGTTGACCCACTGGGACAGCTCACCATGGCCGGATTCCTCCGTTTCCTGGACCTTGTTCCGACCCCCTCCTCAACGGAACCCCTAATGCCCAGTCGTCCTCCATGCCATCTTCCCGCACATGTATCACCTGGGTGCCTGTGGAGCTGCTCTGACCGTGCGGCCAGGCTGGTGGACAGCAGATCCCTGCCACAGTCGGAGTGATGTCCAGCAGGGGTGGCCACATCACAACTGCACCCGCAGCTGGAGGAGGATGTGCAGGCACCATCGGACAGGGCACATGGACAGCAGCAGCAGGCAGCAGCAGTAGGTTTTAGGTGGGAGCCACGATGGCTCAGGACGCTTGCGAATCGGAGGGGCAGGCATCGGCCGAGGGCAGGAGGACCCAGGACGGGAAGTGTCTTCCGTGTGCAGCGTTGGGCCACGCCATAGATACGGAGCGCAGCGGCAGAAAGAGGCACGCTCACGACGGGTCAGGGCAGAGAACTCCATGCGGAGGCCCTGAGGCTGGCTGAGTGCCTCTGGGCAATCCGCAGGGGTTTGAGGTGGACACGTCAGCCCTGCGGACCCTCTGGCGCATGGGACAGGACGCGTCCGGGACATTGAGCAGGAGTTCGATGATGCGTGGCCCCGCAATCCAGAAGTGAGCCGTTGATGAGCCCGCTGCCATTGTTATATAGTTAATTAGTGTTAGGTTTTATTTATTTACTTTAATTTGGGCGCCTGACTATGCCCACTTTTTGTATATAGTTATTAGTTAGGGTGGGTTTTATTGTAGGTTTCATTTGCATCGTTGGGATCATGACCCTGATTTGCTATTGTACTAGTTTGACACTGGATTTGTGGCCTTCATCTTTTATATTTTTTCACCATGGAGCAATGGATTTCACTTTCCTTCCTTTGGATTTGCTTTGTGGACGGTGACTTTGACCAATTTAATTACGGTTATTTTGGATTCCCATTTTCATTATTTATTATTTGGTGGACATGCTGCATTTGATATTTGTGCCAATTATGTTTCTTTTGATTCATTCATTCTTACACTGTAATACATTTTTTTTCTTACTTCAATGTGTGGACTTCTCTCATTGGTTTGAATGCCTCCACAATGTGGGTTTTCACAGTCATGTGTGCCATTGTGTGGTCTGACAGACGTTTTACTCATGCGCATACTGCTTATTTGTATCTATCATGTAATGGGTAATTTCAATTTTGAATGATTAATCGGTGGTGTTGGACTGAGGTGGCGTGGGGGTGATTTGTGGATAGGAGCCTGGGATCTGGATTGTTAGACGTGTTGGCTGGGGACATGTGTGGGGGGCTGCTGGCGGTGCCGCTGCACTGCTGGGGGTGGGTGCTTTGGGAGACCATGATGGGGCCTGGTGGAGGTTTGCCTGCCTGCTGGGGGGTGGGGTGCTGGGAGACATGAAGTGGGGCCTGGTGGAGGGTGCACCACAGTGCTGGGGTTGGGGTGCAGAGGGACATGAGTGGGGCCTGGTGGAGGGTGCCCTGCCTGCTGGGGTTGGGGTGGGTGCAGGGGGACATGAGTGGGGGCCTGGTGGAGGGTGCCCTGCACTGCTGGGGTGGTGGGTGACTGGGAGACATGAGTGGGGGCCTGGTGGAGGTGCCCCTGACTGCTGGGGGTGGGGTGTAGGGGGACATGAGTGGGGGCCTGATGGATGGTGCCCTGCAGTGCTGGGGGGTGGGAGTGCAGGGGGACATGAGTGGGGGCCTGGTGGAGGGTGCCCTGGATGCTGGGGGTGGGGGTGCATGGGACATGAGTGGGGGCCTGGTGGAGGGTGCCCCTGCACTGCTGGGGGGTGGGGTGCTGGGAGACATGTGGCATGAGGGGGCCTGGTGGAGGGTGCCCCTGGCTGCTGGGGGGTGGGGGTGAGGGGCGGGACATGAGTGGGGCCTGGTGGAGGGTGCCCTGCACTGCTGGGGGGTGGGGGTGGTGGTAGACATGAGTGGGGGCCTGGTGGAGGGTGCCACTGGCTGCTGGGGGGTGGGGGTGCAGGGGGACATGAGTGGGGGCCTGGTGGAGGGTGCCCCTGGCTGCTGGTGGGTGGGGGTGAGGAGGGGACATGAGTGGGGCCTGGTGGAGGGTGCCCTGCACTGCTGGGGGGTGGGGGTGCTGGGAGACATGAGTTGGACATGAGTGGGGGCCTGGTGGAGGGTTCACCACAGTGCTGGGGGGTGGGGGTGCAGGGGGACATGAGTGGGGGCCTGTTGGAGGGTGCCCCTGGCTGCTGGTGGGTGGGGGGTGCAGAGGCTTGAGTGGGGGCCTGGTGGAGGGTGCCCTGGATGCTGGGGGGTGGGGGTGCAGGGGGACATGAGTGGGGGCCTGGTGGAGGGTGCCCTGCACTGCTGGGGGTGGGGGTGCTGGGAAACATGAGTTGGACATGAGTGGGGGCCTGGTGGAGGGTGCCCCTGGCTGCTTCGGGGGTGGGGGTTCAGGGGGACATGAGTGGGGGCCTGGTGGAGGGTGCCCTGCACTGCTGGGGGTGGGGGTGCTGGGAGACATGAGTTGGACATGAGTGGGGGCCTGGTGTAGGGTGCACCACAGTGCTGGGGTGGGGGTGCAGGGGGACATGAGTGGGGGCCTGGTGGAGGGTGCCCCTGACTGCTGGGGGTGGGGGTGCTGGGAGACATGAGTTGGACATGAGTGGGGGCCTGGTGGAGGGTGCCCCTGACTGCTGGTGGGTGGGGGTGCAGGGGGACATGAGTGGGGGCCTGGTGGAGGGTGCCCCTGGCTGCTGGTGGATAGGGGTGCAGGGGGACATGAGTGGGGGCCTGGTGGAGGGTGCCCTGCACTGCTGGGGGGTGGGGGTGCTGGGAGACATGAGTTGGACATGAGTGGGGGCCTGGTGGAGGGTGCACCACAGTGCTGGGGGTGGGGGTGCAGGGGACATGAGTGGGGGCCTGGTGGAGGGTTCCCCTGGCTGCTGGTGGGTGGGGGTGCAGGGGGACATGAGTGGGGGCCTGGTGGAGGGTGCCCTGCACTGCTGGGGGTGGGGGTGCTGGGAGACATGAGTTGGACATGAGTGGGGGCCTGGTGGAGGGTGCACCACAGTGCTGGGGGGTGGGGGTGCAGGGGGACATGAGTGGGGGCCTGTTGGAGGGTGCCCCTGCACTGCTGGTGGGTGGGGTGCAGTGGGAGACATGAGTGGGGGCCTGGTGGAGGGTGCCCCTGGATGCTGGGGGGTGGGGGTGCAGGGGGACATGAGTGGGGGCCTGGTGGAGGGTGCCCTGCACTGCTGTGGGATGGGGGTGCTGGGAGACATGAGTTGGACATGAGTGGGGGCCTAGTGGAGGGTGCCCCTGGCTGCTTCGGGGTGGGGGTTCAGGGGGGCATGAGTGGGGGCCTGGTGGAGGGTGCCCTGCACTGCTGGGGGGTGGGGGTGCTGGGAGACATGAGTTGGACATGAGTGGGGGCCTGGTGTAGGGTGCACCACAGTGCTGGGGGTGGGGGTGCAGGCGGACATGAGTGGGGGCCTGGTGGAGGGTGCCCCTGACTGCTGGGGGGTGGGGGTGCTGGGAGACATGAGTTGGACATGAGTGGGGGCCTGGTGGAGGGTGCCCTGACTGCTGGTGGGTGGGGTGCAGGGGGACATGAGTGTGGCCTGGTGGAGGGTGCCCCTGGCTGCTGGTGGATAGGGGTGCAGGGGGACATGAGTGGGGGCCTGGTGGAGGATGCCCTGCACTGCTGGGGGGTGGGGGTGCTGGGAGACATGAGTTGGACATGGGTGGGGGCCTGGTGGAGGGTGTCCCTGACTGCTGGGGGGTGTGGGTGCTGGGAGATATGAGTTGGACATGAGTGGGGGCCGGGTGGAGGGTGCCCCTGACTGCTGGGGGGTAGAGGGGGACATGCGTTGGTGGGCAGTAGTGCAAGGTGACATGTGGGTTGGCTGGGGGGCATGGGCATGGTGGATGGGCTGCCTGTGGGACATGTGCAGGGTAGTCCCCTGTGGTCTGGGCCGCCTGCAGGGGCCGTGGAGGGTGTAGAGGGAACACCTGGGAGGACCCACACGGGCAATTCACGTGTAGTGCTCCCCGCGCACCCCAGGAATACATGTACCCTGATGGAATCGCGTGTGATACTTCCCGCGCACCCCTGAAATACACGTACCCTGCTGCTTTTGCGTGTGATACTTCCCCCACACCCCTGGAATACACATACACTGCTGCTTTTGCGTGTGATACTTCCCGCGCACCCCTGGAATACACGTACCCTGATGGAATCGCGTGTGATGCTTCCTGTGCACCCCTGAAATGCACGTACCCTGCTGTTTTTGCGTGTGATACTTCCCGCGCACCCCTGGAATACACGTGCCCTGATGGAATCGTGTGTGTTACTTCCCGCGCACCCCTGATGTACACGTACCCAGGACAATCGCCTGTGAAACTTCCCGAGAACCACTGAAATACACGTTCCCCGCTTGGCGTTTGCTGTTTGGCAGCCCTGTGAACTGGTCCAGGGTTAGCGCAGCCCTTTGCGATGATTTGGGAGTTTTGAAGGCTTTTCCTTGCGCGCGGGCGTCCTTGGGGGCGTAACTGGCGCTGCTGCAGGGTTGCTGCGCCACTCTGCACCACGGCTGGTTTTGGAGGCTAAAATCCATGAATACGCTGTGCGATGAAAAGGATTTTATCGCACACGGCTGGCGCAGTGTATCGCACGGGGACACTGTGCGCCAGCCGCGTGCGCCACTTTTGTGTGAATTTCTATGAATTACCCTGCAAGTTTTGCCGGTTTATTGAGCAGAAGGATTCTGAAGGGAAAGGTTGGTGGAAAATGTGTCCAATGCCTATTGGATGTGTGGTTTGCCAATCTCTTTCAAAAGCCAATCAGCAAGTTCCTATCCCAATATGGAGGGGATCACTTTGGTATTAAGCTGGAACCTTATCCAGTGAAAGAAAAGCAATCAAAAACCACACGTAAAAATAATGCAATAAGGCCAAATAATCACTGCACCTCTGGAGAGAAATCGCAAGTTAACAATACTATGCATAATAATGAGCACAGCATTATCCCTCCACCCTCATTGGCTACTGCCTATAGAACATGCTAATCCCCCTTATTGTCCCTGGACCGTCTGGCCACATCTAATCTAAACACATTCCCCTAAACACGTGGTCCCCTACATCATCACGATCAAATCTAGGTACCTGGCTGGTGGTTTCCCATTATTGATATATTTGTAAATGGAGACCATCACGTGATGTGCAACCCCCTGTTCCAGAAGCGATCAAAGTAACTTGATGAGGCCAACTCTGCACTAATTGACAATAGGACTTATCAACCCAGATGCAGTGGTGCACACAAGCTGCCTTCCCGACCGTCTACCTGCTCCTCTTACCCAAATCAAGGAACATTCCAGACACAACTCCCCTCTTATCTCCTTCGAACTGCAGATGCCCAATAATGATGTGACCCGGACACTGCTCTTGAGTCTGAAATTCAGGCATTTGTTTGCTTTTATTTGTGTGTCTACTTGTAATTCATTTGGGATGACTGTTCATTGTGGAGAACAATAGTGCTCTAAATCTTCCTTTTGCCCATTGGCATCACAATACCATATGCCATGGTCTCATGAATTTGTCCTTCAAATTGTGCTTCCCTACCAGCTCACATTCCGTTCCCACCCTTTTCAAGCTCTGCAGCTGGACACAATTAGCACTTATCTGTGCATCATGGATGCCTCCGACCTTGGCTTTTCCCGTGGGGAATGGGAAATTGGTCTTGCTTTAGGAGATGACCTAACAGAGCCGCAGCTCACATCATGGCCTGCATTATAATTTAATTCATCATATGCTATGCCTTAAAATCCAAAATGTCATCACTCCTGCCATGTTAACACACTGACTTCGCTTCTACCACAATACCTTGCTCACTCCATTTTCTCCCTAACTCGATCTTTCCCACATATCACAATATTATACATTACTACAAATACAGCACTCAAAACACTGGGCCTATATGCTGCCCTATCTATGACTCTGCAACCACAACAATGATACATTTTGTTGCTCTTTGAATGTTGCTATATTTAAGTATCTAAGATGTGTCAAACCTAACTAAAACAATGCATGCTTCTGCTGCACCGTCTTCAATCTGTTCCCACAGTAGCTCATTCTAGTAGGTCTTTCTCTCTTGGAATCATTTGGCTTGGCTGGGCAGCACTTAATGCATCCCACCCCCAGTTGGGCTATATGTACATGTTATAAGAGTAGGAGACTCTGAAGGTATATCTGAAATAAAACTTTCAGAATGGGTTACTGCTCCCTGTAGCGGGCTTATTGTAGGTGAAGTTCTACTCCCCCGGAAAGTACGGTGCTCACTACCCCTTAACTGTTTTTGGCACTCCTGGTGAGATTTTGACTCCTTTCTGCTTGGGGTGTAGAGAAGACAAAGGAATTCAGGATTTCCTAGGATCACTTGCTTTTTTACATCCGAACAGAAAAAGGTAATGCCAGACGCCATGTACATGCAGCTCACATTATCCGCGGCCGTAGAAGGCACAGACATTTAACATGCTTTTCATGGCTAGCAAACATTGATTATTGTAATTGTTTGATTGTGGTTGATATCATGGATATCTGATGCCCTTTGCCTGTATGATTGGAAAGTCTAATGTTGGGTGGGATTGTGCCTGTGACGCCGAGAAACTGCATAGCATATATTGTTTTTTAATTATGTTGATTGGTAATTAGCAATAACAGGGAGTCTTTGCTAAGGAACACAGTAATCACTTTAGTCGCTGCTTTATCATGAACGCCACTTAAGATGCCAAGCAGATATCCTTTGCATTTGAACCAATAAGGAGCCCTTCCACAGAAATGTAAGATCAGTAATTATTCAGTCTGTATTAAATAATTAGTCAGCGCTTCAGCCCCTACATCAAGTTGTTTGTAGTATTAGAATCTATCCTGGTTCATTCTGCCTGCTTTTCACAGCTGTCAAAAGCAGGCTGAATCAATTGAGTTTTCAAGCTCTCTGCCCAGGTCAAAATTAGAAGCAGTTGGAGAAACTGGGATTTTTCTTGAACAGATATGGGGAATCATTCAGAGCTGATTTTATGTTATGTGTCCCTACTCCATCCGGGGAATGAATCCCACAGAACTAAATAAATAGGCAGAGAGCTTTTTATCTTGTTGAAATAATCAGCAGACTTTAAGTAGACTTTATGGTCCTATTTGCCCTAATGTTGTCTTGAATGATATCACGAGAAGAGCCTGCTCTCCCATTTGATATCAAGTGGGGAAGATGTGGGTCACACCTTAACCTTTTTAACTGATGTAAAGGAGGCAGAGAAACGCTCCAGAATATGCCGTCAGCGAAAATGTTTACTAGTTTGTTACATTTACTGGCTTGGTCCTTTCCTGTGAAGCTTGTACAATGTACAATGCTTTTCCCGCTCTGTTTCAGTGGATCACATGATCAATGCTGTGGTTATTTGGTTAATACTACCTAAAACCGCTATGGTTTCTCAAATCACTGATGAAACTGATTGCTTTGTTCAAACATTAAACGTTGAGACCTTCTCTGTCAAATGCAGAAGATGTTGATAGTAACGAATGGAGCGTGTTTAAGATCTGGTGTTCGTATATGTTCCACTGAAACCTGCAGTGTTTGGTTGGGTGGAAGGGTTACTTTGCATGACATGAATAATGCATTGGTTAACCATTCTGTTTACTAAATATGCACAGTCCACACAGCCACAACTAACTTAAAACTTAAAATTACTCAACACATTTTCTAAACAGTCCATAAAATGAACATCTAACACATAACAAAAACATACACAACTTCTGACAAATGGAACACATTCAAAAAATGGCTATTCGGTATAATTGGGTTTTCATCCTCAACTCCTTCAGAATAAACCAAAAAGCATTTTTTTTTGTTTTACAATATTAGGCCACACATCATTTACCTTCATATCAGGGTACTAACCATCCTTGTCTTACACCCCTTTTAAAATTATTCGCAGGATACCATTGCAAATGATAAATAAAGTTTAACAGTAAACCCCCAACGAGGGGTTACACTTTTCCTCTGCAACCAGGCCTGCCAATAATATTGGCTTACTGTATACTGATTTCGCAGAAATTGCCCCAGTGCAAAAACATACTCCATATGTGTGGATTTGTACTCCAGGGTAATGTTTGCCCTAGTTCTAGTCGTTTTCCCTTGCGCATAATGCATTGAAAGAATGTTTCGTTGTGCACTAAGGCAATCTTTTTGCTAATGCCTATTGCACTTGCATGGGTGCTACGTTGTTTTGCAAAGGAAGTGATTTGTTCCTATTCAGTTTATAACGAGGGAAGATAGAGAGAGAAGATGAAGTGTAGTTTCTATGTACGATAAACCACAAGTAAACACATTTTTTTTTACGAGACTTCTTGTTTCCTCCACCTGCCCTCTAGGAGAGGGCAGGGGAAATCTGCAAGTGCACCATGAGAAATTAATTAAGCATGAGGTTCATGGAGGTACATGTTATCCAAATAATGTTCAAAGTCACACAGCGCTTCAATAGTTAAATAGTCAACAATAGATGAAGAAGCCAAGATGATTTAAACACGACTTTACATCTCTGAACCAAGGCAGCTTGTAAGCACCCTCAATTCCAAAAATGTAATATCTTGAATGGGACTGCTACACCTCTTGTCCAAATTAGCATTCCAAAATAGTACTGATTTTAGGGCTAACTGATAATTCATAGCCCTTGTTCTGAACTCAGAATGGAACTGGGCAGCTGGGGGACAACGTTGGGGCCAAGATCAAGTATTTGAAGAATTGATTTTCTGAGACAATGAAAGGAGTAATATTATAATTGCCCCGATATCACCCCCGCGACCTGTAAGATTCCACTGATTTCACCAGAAACCTCCGCGGTGGAACAGACAGAGTGCTTCCATAATTGATAATGCAAGCTACGAATGGCAGAAAGGACATTAGTTTGTTCTACCTCTTGAGTATATACCCTGATATCAGCAAATCTTATTTATTTATTTCTTTTATGTATTTGCTTTTCATTTGTAGAGCACGCGCAAACCCGTAGGCACCAGGGCGCTTTTACCAGTTACATGAGCCCAGGGTGGCAAGGGTATAAGTGTAGTTACAGTGTTAGAACATATACATATACAAATATATATAGGCATAGTTGCTGAGATATAGTGTTGAGTATGGCAATATGTATAGGGGTGCCCTTCATACATACAGAAATAGTAGTTTGGGGATGAGTGGGTCCATGTGAGTTGAAAAACCACGTTTTGAGGGTTTTTCGGAAGACCCAGTAGGATTCTTTCCGCTCTGAGGGAAGGTGGAAGGGAGTTTCAATATTTGGCAGCTAAGACTGGGAAACTGGATCCTCCTGTTTTGGTTCATCTGAACTTGGGTTGGTATAATCTGTGGGAGTAGATGGCTTGAGTAGGCCTGTTGGATTGTGCTTTGGCGATGTTCTGTCCTAGGTAAGGTGGGGCGGTATTTGAAATGCACTTGTGGGTGATAGATAGAGTCATGAACAGAATTCTTTCCTTGACGGGTAGCCAATGGACAGCTCTCCTGGTGGCTGAGATGTGCTCAGTGCATGGTATATGGAGGGCAGTGCATAGGGTATTATTCTGAATAGTTGGACATTTTTTTATGTTGCGAGAGGAGGTGCCAGCAAGGAGGACTTTACAGTAGTCAATCCTGGCGCTGATTACTGCTCGGCTATCGTTATGCAGTTGTCTCTGGATAGGAAAGGCCTGGCAGCATTGAGTAGTTTCTTAGAGTGAGCAGCTGCAGAGGAGATGGCATTTACTTGTCGAATTAGTGAGAGGGTGCCAACAAGGTGGACTCCAAGTGATTTTACAGAGGAGGAGACAGGAATCACAGATCCGTCAATGTTAAAGGTGGAGTATTGGGAGTGAAGGGTTTTTAAGGCAGCTGCTGGACCAATGATGAGAAGCTCAGTCTTCTCATTATTAATGCAGAGGCCATGGGTTGCCATCTAAGCTTGGATGGTGGTCTAGGCAGAAGTGAGGGTGGCAGCATCTTTCTGGTATGACCCTGAGAGCAGAAGGAGAATCTGTGAGTCATCAACATAGTTTGTATAGGCAATACCGAGCGACACTAATTGATCAAAAAGGCACTTTGTGAAGATGTTACAGAGCGTAGGCGAGAAACATGATCCTTGGGGAACTCCGCAAACTCCACAATTGATGGGGGGGGGGTGGAGTGACACAAGCATTGTCAGAGAAGACTTACATCACTCTCTCATTAAGGAAGGATGCAATCCAGGCGGCAACTTCTTGGTCGAAGGCAGTGGAGGAGGTGAGGTGGTTGCATAAGGTATTGTGATCAACTAGATCGAAGGCCACCGGCAATTCAAAGAGGAGGAGCATAGCCACCTTTCCCTTGTCACTGATAGTATCCATCTAAATTTTAAGGTCTAGTGGGGCAGACACTGTGCTATGACCAGGGTGGAAGCCAGATTGGCGGGTGCCTAGAATTTGGTTAGTTTCTAGGAGGCATTGAATTTGTATGTAGGGCGCTCTGTCGAGGATTTTGAGGAGAAACCGGACCGTGGTAGTGGGCTGATGTTGTTGGAAATGGTAGGGTCAAGGGTGGGTTTCTTGAGTAGGGGGAGGACCCAAGCTTCTTTTAGGTAGGAGGGTACTATGCCATATTGAAGCAGGCATCGATAAAGGCAGTGATGAAGGGGGCTCGATTGTGGGCACAGTCTTTGATCAGTGGTGCCGGGCAGATGTCACCTTTACATCTTGAGGGCTTTATGCCTTGTAGGATGCAGGATGTTTGCTGGATGGTGTCCTTGTTGAAGGGGAACAATCGAACAGCGCTAGTGGAATAGGACAGCGCTAGTTGGGGCAGTTGTCGTGTATCTGGCTATGGATTGTTGCAGAATATATTATTTTCTGGCTTGGATTTCTTGTTTCAGTGTGTCGATTTTGGATAGGAGGGCATTCTGAATGGTGTTCCACCATGTAAAGTCCTTGAGGATCAAGGAAACTTGGGGGATAGGAGTTTCCAACTCCTTGAGTATGGGGAATAGTTCCTTGGAGTCTGAGCAGGTGTTGGCAATTCTTGTGTTAAGGGAGGAGGCCTTGGCATGTAGGATGGCTTTTTGTATTTGTTCGAGAGGATAGAGAATGCATTTTTGGATGAATCAGAAGGGAAGTTTTTCCAATTTGACTCAGCAAGCTTTTTTCAGACCTGAGGGTGATGAGTTCTTCTGTGTACCAGGCGTTAATATGGACACCTGGTTTGGCTTTTTTTGCAGCTAAAGGGGCAATGGTGTTAATGACGTTGGTAAGGGTAGTGCAGTAGTGTTGTGCTAAGAACACTGTGTCAGTGGTCTCTAGGCTATCAGGGTTGAGGGCCTTGATGAAGGGGATAAGGTTTTCCTTAGTGAGTTTGCGAGAGCTGCGGGCAAAGGTGGACGAGTGAGGCTGATAGGGAGTTTGGGCAGAGACCCTGCTAGGAGTAAGTGATGATATGGTGGTCAGACCATGGGCATGGTAAATTGGATTTAACAGCGATACTACAATTTGTGTCTGCTAGCCAATCTAGGGTGTGGCCCTTATTGTGCATAGGACTGCCAATACATTGGTTGAAGGCAAGTGTGGCGAGGGAAGTGACTAGTGAAGTGGCTGGTTGGTTCAAAGGGTCATTAAGGCCTAGATTGAAATCCCCTAGGAGGAGCAGTTGTGAGATAGGTTTGAGATTGCGGCCTGGCAGGAGAAGAAGGTCTTCCTCAAAGGTGTGTGTAGTTCCTGGTGGGTGATAGATGAGGTGAATAGAGATCGTATTGGAAGGGGAGGTAGTCCATTTGAGGGAGCAGATGTCACAGTTGTTATCAAGGGTGGCAGGTATTTGTCTGATGATATGGTGGTCCTTTGCAAAAAAGGCTACACCACCTCTGATAGAGTTTAGTCTGTCGCTTGTATAGAAGGTGTAACCTGGCAGGATAGTGAGTGCCAGCATAGGGCCAGAGGCTGTGTGAAGCCAAGTTTCAGTTTTGGCAAGGGCATCTAGTTTGTAACTAGTTAAGAGATTGTGGATGTCCAGGGCGTGTGCGGTCAGAGAGCACGCCTTGATTAAGGCTAGATTAAGGTTGTGAATAGGGATGGAAGTTGAGCTTAGAGCTGGTATGGAGGTGTTAATTGTGTAGGCCAGGCTCGAGTTGTTAGCTTTGGGCACAGGAGAAGTACTGTCGTTGATCATGGTTACAGTGTTGACTTGTGTCATTGGGGTGATGCTTGAATTGGATCTTGGGGTGAGGCTCAGATTATACAAGACAACTGTGCTAACATTTCACTTGATGGCAGTATCTAGGTTCAGCGTAGGGGGAACACTCACATTTTGCACATCAATTGTATTAGCATTTGGCTTAGGGTCAGTAACTAAGTTCAGCATAGGGGAAGCACTCACATTTTGCACATCAATAGCATTAACTTTTGAATTGGGGGCAGTATCAAAGTTCAGCATAAGGGCAGTGCTAACATTTTGCACATCAATATTATTAGCATTCGGCTAAGGGGCAGTAACTAAGTTCAGCATAGGGGAAGCACTCACATTTTGCACATCAATAGTATTAACATTTGAATTGGGGGCAATATCTAAGTTTTGCATGGGACAGTGCTAACATTTTGCACATCAATAGTATTAACAAATGACTTAGCAGCAGAAAAAAGGTTCAACGGAGGGGCAACCCTGGTATTTTCCGAGCAGTAGTGCTGACATTTAATTTTAGAGCAGAACTGTGTGTAGGCCGAGGAGCCTTGCTGACATAGGGCAAATGCCTGTGATGCCTGCGGTTTTGTGTGTGTGTGAGCACTAGAGAGGTAAGTAAGCCTGTTTGTAGGCTGCGAGCAGAGGGAGAAGTCCTGATTCGTGACTTCATGAGGTATAGGCTCAGTTTATAGCTCTCAGAGTTTGGGTGCCTGTTGCAGGTGGGACTGCTTTGAGTGTGCCCCGGTCGGCCAAAAGAGCATGGCGTATCTTGAGGGGTCGTTCTGGAGTCGATGCGACTGTTCCTGGCCGAGGTGGGCATAGGTAATGCACAGAGTGTGCGGCTTGATAGGCGGGTGTTGCGGTGGTGAATATCATTGCAAATTGTGGCCGTAAGACTTTGCAACCAAGTGTGTGCACCAGTGTGTGCAGGTATGAGCCTTGGGCTGATTGTGGTGGCGTCAGGTAGGAAGCATGAAGGTGGGATCAAGTCACTAAAGGGTAGTGTAGATGGAACAGAAAAACTGAGTGCAAACAGAGGTTCATTGGCTGTGCATACATGGAGGCTTACCGGCAGCATGCAAACAGGATCCGGACAGGGCAAGACAGGGTGCATCCTTACGAGGGGGCTGGCATAGTTAAATACTGCAAAGACCAATCAGAGTGTCAGAGAGGATGGACATCAGGTCTGCAGGTCTCTGCGGTTTCAGGTGCTGCAGCGGTGGCTATCTTATAATGGAGCCGATGCTCTCTTGAAGAAAGCCTGTCCCTGGTGGATGTAGGCACCGGAGGCCATGGGAGGCATGATGGGAGTGCTTGAGGTGCTCTCAAGGGCCAGACAAGGTGCATCCATCCACAGGGTCCTTGAGAGGGGGCCGTCATAGCCTGCCGGCTACCCTGGGCTCCAGTAGTTAAATACTGCAAAGGCCAATCAGAGTCTGTGGCAGGCGGGACAATGGGTCTGCTGATCTCTGTGGTTTCGGGTGCCAGAGCTGTGGCCATCTCATCCTGGAGCCAATGCTCTCTTGAAGAAAGTGAATTCCTGGTGGATGTAGGCACCAGAGGGCAGGGGAGGCATGATGAGAGTGCTTGAGGTTGTTAAGGATTTCAATCAGGCAATACACCTGGGTCTCAGCCTAACATGCAATGCACAAATTAAATACTTATTTTATTGTTTCTATAGGTTCAATATTATGAGTGATATACCACTCATATCACACCCCTTCTCAAAATACCCCCAGGTCGCAATGGACCAGGAATCAGGCTGTTTGGTAAAGGTAATATGTATTTATTAATTAAAAATTCAAATCAAACATATGTTTTAATATATGGGGCAGCAATCATCAATGTGGTGACACTACAATAAGAAAGTAGATAATGCAGTTGAATTCAATTTTTAGCAACACAGAATATAAAACACAGAGAAAAGAACACTTTTGGCTTGTTTGAAAGATAGCACTTAAGTTAAGATTTCCCCCTGCAAATTACTCAACTCACAAAGAAGCAATTCTACACAGATGTAGGTAAGCAGCAGGTATTCAGGAATATAGAACTGTGTATAGGGTTTGAATGCAATCTTCCCTCCCCAAACAAGTGAGAAAAATGTTTTGGAAATGTTACACTCTTTAAAATGACCTTTGAAAATGGCTGAGCAAATAAATGAAAAGTGTACAAAAATCCTTAAATTTATATAAATTCCTATGGGAGCAACACTGAAAAGATCCTAACAAACATAAACTATAATATGAGCAACAGTACACACTTTGAATCAGAATGGAAGTTTGGAAATACTTGAGATTGGAAATCACATGTGTAAAACTTTGCAGAAATGCAAATTCCTGCCTAAATTTCCCTATGCGGTTTTTAAGAAAAACGGGTCAAATAAAGGTCTTAGGTTGAAGTAAGAGTTGAAATTAAGTCTCTAGCTATTCATTTGAGGAAGTTATGCCAGTTTGAATGAGAGGTGACTTTAGAAAAATAGAACAGAGAAAACAGAACATCGGTTTTAAAATGACAGGTTAAAGTTATTTAAACTAGATTTAGGTCTAAGAAAAATAAGAATGCAACCCGTGAATCTCCACAGTTACTTGGCCACTGTAACCCTTTATGTGGTGGATACCCAATTTTCTTTATGGGAATTACTTTATTTAATCCAAATCAATAATGGCTTATGGTCTAGTACAACGAAAATGAGAGGAAATCAGCGCTAACACTAAGAATTGCAAATAGGGTTGCAAGAATGGTTCTGACAATATTGTAGGTTCTTAAGTTAAAGATGGGACAGGTTATAGATTTTGATAGGATAAGGCAATGGGCCTCATTACAAGGTGGGCGGTAAGGGATTACCGGCACTGGTAAGGGCACCGGTGCCGGTAATCCCTTACTGCCCTACTACGAGTTCCCTTTGCGGGTCCTCCCTTAATACCTGGTTTTTCCAAGCGTTAAGGATGGGACCCGCAAAGGGACTCTGGAGCTAATAACGGTACCGCAATTTGCGGTACTGTTATTAGCGCCTTCCCCATTCCCATTGAGCCCTATAGGGGCTCAATGGGAATGGGGAAGGGCCCTGGTGAATGGGGAATTACCGCCCCCGCCAACCTTGGAATGGGGCGGTAATAGCTCCATTCACCAGGGGGCGGAGTCGGTAAGGATTTGGAGGCAGCCATGGCGCTAATAGCGCCATGGTTATCTCCAAACTCCTAATGAGGCCCAATATATGCTATGGTTCACTATGATTCCTATTGATACTTACAGGCCACTTTAATTTAAAGTTTTGGACCGTCACAGGTTCTGGTCATCCATATCGGGTCTATGTACAGCAGGGCGCTTCGGGCAGGATAGGTCAGCTGGGCGCTTCTGGTCAATTGGCCTTGCACCTCAGACTCGACTGGATTGGATTGGATTGTCCCTTCTGATTGCTGGACACTGTAGATCAGCGGGATGGCGAGTTTCAGCAGGCAAGCATTAGTGGTAGCAAGCCAAACTGGATCAAAATGTCTTCCCTTTGGTTTTGGGATGGTTTCAGGATTTGGGCCTAGCTGAAAAAGAGTTCAGCGCATGCTGAGGCCTTGGCTTTGCAAAGAAATCTGGAATCATGAAAAAGATGGAGAATTTAGCAACAGACCGCCACGCACAAAATCAGGATGGAGTCAGGAATCAGTGTGTCTGTGTGTTGTGAGGTTCCCTTATTTATCTTGCCAAATGACATCACTCAGTTTATTGTAGGGACAGACTTACAACCCACACTCAAAAGGCTATGATTGGTCAAATGCACCGTTCCCTCCTTGCTCTTTCCTGGCAGGATGACAGAAAGGGTTCTCATATTTTATGATGTGACTTGGGAACCTCCCATAGTTATTAGGACCAAAATGTAACTTTCCAACAAATACATATTTATATAAGTATGCCCTCAAAGAAAATCAGATACATAAATTACATATTTTGTGGGTTACATTTACATCCAACTCCCAAGTTGGTGGGACTTGGTCTTGTTTTTCAAATTTCAGTGAAATTTTGGCAATTTTAAGCATAAAGGTTTGGCCTAACATTTCCTACTCCGGTACATATATGTGCAATTACCCCTAGCACATGGGTACACAACATCAGATTTGCAGAATTAATAGTTTCTGCGCAGTTAATAATTTTTCATAACTTCAGTTCCTTACGCAGTAAGAAATCCTACCAAGTCATCACATGTCTGAACTAAATTCAGATTTCAATATGTACTTTTCATTACTTTACTTATTTTTGCTGCCAAGTTAAATGTTAAAACTTTCTGTGGCAAAGTAAGCAATTTAAATTCAAAATCACAGGTCAGTTTTTTTTGTTACTTCACTAGTGTGAGCAAATGGCCAGTCCTTTGAAGTTCACTGAGATGCCTCTCCTGCATCCTGCCCCTCCCCTGGAAGGATGAGTGTCTGAGCCTTCTATTGTCTTTGCCTGGGCCACAGATGAATGTCTAATGAGTCCTTTGTCATGAGTATGCAAGGCCTCCCAGCAGCAATTAGTCCTTTCCTGCCAGCAGTGAAGTGTCAACCTTTCCCAGGCTGAGGACTGTCAAGCAGAATTATTTTTTTAAATAGTTAATTAACTCCAAACTGGGTTACTTTAAGTTACCTACATCTTTCATTAAAACATATAAAGTGAACACATTTTATAGGTAGATTTTTACATTAGCAATCCTTTGACCTTTCTTAAAGAATTAAGCCTTTCAACCAAAAAATGCTTTTAAAGCAGGCAATTTTATACTTACTTCAGGAAAAACACATTAAACGGAGTTCTTTTATCTCCGATTTTCCTATGCAGCACATACACATTTGATTCAGCACCAGTTCTTCCTTGAGTGTTGGGATGGTTTGCACTCTGGATACATGTATCTTGCCTTTGTTTAAAGATTTTGTCTGCACAGCTGATTCTGTTACATGTTGCAATTTTAGCTGTGTTTTTCCCATGGAAATGAAAACCAATGTTCCTGGCTGCCTTTTCCTTAGATACATTTCATAACTGCTCTCAGTCAATGAGGTCTGGTTCCTCTGAGCCACACTGGATGATCCTGGCACATTGCAATACCCTTTTCATCCCAATGATTCAATGCAAATAACTGGATCTAGTGCCAAAAACAGCACTGTTGAAGGTTGCAAAGCTAACATTTTAAAAGGCATTATCATTTTTCAGCACAATTCTGCTGCTTCGCTCCATGTTGAATGTGGCATGGCCCACTGGCATGCCCTTGCAGTGATAACTCTGTTTTCACCCCTACCCCCTTGACTGTGTGTGGCAGATTGTGCAGCTTTTTTCTGGTTGTGACCCAATGAAGTTTTCAAGATTTTGGCACGCACTGGAGTCAGCACATCCATGGCTGTTTCTTTCACCATTTGTGAAGTGGTGCAGTGGGTCACATTGGAATGGGTCAAAATATCCCAGAAGTTGCTCTCAGGGGCCAGACACGGTGCATCCTTCACCCGGGGGCCTTGAGAGGGGTCCAGCATAGCCTGCCGGCTACCCTGGCCTCCTGTAGTTAAATACTGCAAAGGCCAATCGGGGTGTGTGGGAGGTGGGTCATCGGGTCTGCTGATCTCTGTGGTTTTGGGTGCCAGAGCTGTGGCCATCTTATCCTGGAGCCGATGCTCCCTTGAAGAAAGTAAGTTCCAGGTGGATATAGGCACCGGAGGGAAGGGGAGGCATGATGGGAGAGTTTGAGGTGCTCTCAAGAGCCAGACAGGGTGCATCATTGCACAGGGCCCTTGAGAGGGGGCCGGCATAGCCTGCTGGCTACCCTGGGCTAAAGTAGTTAAATACTGTAAAGGCCAATCAGAGTGTGTGGGAGGCGGGTCATCTGGTCTGCTGATCTCTGTGGTTTTGGGTGCCAGAGTTGTGGCCATCTTATCCTGGAGCCAATGCTCCCTTGAAGAAAGTGAGTTCCAGGTGGATGTAGGCACTGGAGGGCTGGGGAGGCATGATGGGAGTGCTTGAGGTGCTCTCAAGGGCCAGACAGGGTGCATCCACCCACAGGGTCCTTCAGAGGGGGCCGGCATAGCCTGCTGGCTACCCTTAGCTCCTGTAGTTAAATACTGCAAAGGCAAATAGGAGTGTTTGGGAGGTGGGTCATCGGGTCTGCTGATCTCTGTGGTTTTGGGTGCCAGATCTGTGGCAATCTCATCCTGGAGCCGATGCTCCCTTGAAGAAAGTAAGTTCCAGGTGGATATAGGCACCGGAGGGAAGGGGAGGCATGATGGGAGTGCTTGAGGTGCTCTCAAGGGCCTGACGGGGTGCATCTTTGCACAGGGTCCTTGAGAGGGGGCCGGCATAGCCTGCTGGCTACCCTGTGCTCCTGTAGTTAAATACTGCAAAGGCCAATCAGAGTGTGTGGGAGGCGGGTCATCTGGTCTGCTGATCACTGTGGTTTTGGGTGCCAGAGCTGTGGCCATCTTATCCTGGAGCCAATGCTCCCTTGGAGAAAGTGAGTTCCAGGTGGATGTAGGCACCGGAGGGCAGGGGAGGCATGATGGCAGTGCTTGAGGTGCTCTCAAGGGCCAGGCAGGGTGCATCCACCCACAGGGTCCTTGAGAGGGGGCCGGCATGCTGGCTACCCTTAGCTCCTGTAGTTAAATACTGTAAAGGCCAATCAGAGTGTTTAGGAGGTGCGACATGGGGTCTGCTGGTCTCTGTGGATTCGGGTGTCACAGAGGTGGCCATCTTATCCTGGAGCCGGTGCGTCCTTGAAGAAAGTGTGTCCCTGGTGGATGTAGGCACCGGAGGGCAGGAGAGGCACGACGGGAGTGTTTGAGGTGCTCCCAAGGGCCAGACAAGGTGCATCCTTGCATGTGATCATTAAGAGGTGACCGGCATAGCCTGCAAGCTACCCTGGGCTCCTGTAGTTAAATACTGCGAAGGACGTTCAGAGTGTTTAGGAGGTGCGACATGGGGTCTGCTGGTCTCTGTGGATTCGGGTGTCACAGAGGTGGCCATCTTATCCTGGAGCCAATGCTTCCTTGAAGAAAGTGTGTCCCTGGTGGATGTACGCACCGGGTGGCAGGAGACGCACGATGGGAGTGCTTGTGGTGCTCCCAAGAGCCAGACAAGGTGCATCCTTCCACGGGGTCATTGAGAGGGGACCAGCATAGCCTGCGGTCTACTCAGGGCTCCTGTAGTTAAATACTGCAAAGGCTAATCACAGTGTGTTGGAGGGGGGACATCGGGTCTGCTGGTCTCTGTTGTTTCCGGGGCCTCAGCAGCGGCCATCTTATCTTGGAGCTGATGCTCCCTTGAAGAAAGTGTGTCCCTGGTGGATGTAGCACTAGAGGGCAGGGGAGGCATGATGGGAGTGCTTGAGGTGTTCCCAAGGGCCAGACAGGGTACATCCTTGCACGGGGTCCTTGAGAGGGGTCCGGTATAGCCTGCTGGCTACCCTACCCTCCTGTAGTTATTCCAAACAAAATGTAAGATGTCACCTCTTCTTGGGGCTGCTGGTCTCTGTGGTTTCGGGTGCCACAGCGGTGGCCATCTTATCTTGGAGCTGATGCTCCCTTGAAGAAAGCGTGTCCCTGGTGGATTTAGGCACCAGAGGTCAGGGGAGACATGATGCGAGTGCTTGAGGTGCTCCCAAGGGCCACACAGGATGCATCCTTGCACGGGGTCCTTGAGAGCGGGCCAGCATAGCCTGTCGGCTACCCTAGCCTCCTGTAGTTATTCCAACCAAAATGTAAAATGTCACCTCTTCTTGAGGCTGCTCTCCCACCTGGTATGTTTTTTAATATAGTATTTGCCCCAGCTTTACCAACTCTCTATTAACACAGAAAGCATCAAGCAGGGATAACTTGCCTGGTCTGTCACCATATATAATGTATAGCCCTGCAGGGCTTCTAATAATATGCCTAGTGCAGCTTCAAATACCCAAATAATTCCATTATATGGTAGAGGAGCCACCACATGTACTATCCCTCTCGTCCAAACTCAAATGACCCAACACCACCACCAAATGCCTGATAGTCACAATATGTTAGGGAAAGCCTCACAGGATGTCCAGGTGGTGCCCTCATATTATAAGTTCAGTCCAAATGCCATCTGATAAAGCCATCAGAGTCCTGCTAAGTAACCAATGTGTAAGGGGTAGCATCATAGAAGAGAATACTTCTCCTGAGTACTTACAAATGCAGAACACCATTATGCTACTGGAATGATGTACAAGGCTATAATTGGTTTTTATATCAATGTATTGTCAACTTCTTTTCCTTGCTGAATTTTCAACATTTAGCTTGAAAGCCTAAAATCTTTAAGGTAGGACTGAAATTAAACATGTGTGTTTGCTGTTTTACATTACAGGAAAGTAAGCCCATTAATGAAGGATTAAATCACATTTTTTTCGCAGATCATTGATAATGTGTCAATTACAATATCCATATTTATTTGGCGGCAAGTCTGAACTCAATTGTCAGCATGGAAAGATCGTATAGCCTTTCCTCAGTCCTTGTAATGCACAGCTATGATTTCATTAACTTTAGTGCAGAAAAGCATCTTTCACATGATGCACTAATCACTAGCAAAACACAAGCAATTTTGCGAAGCCTGTACAGAACAGAACAGCATAAGGCTGCAGAAAGTTGGTGAACTCCAAAGTTATGTTCACCTTCATGCCATCTGATGGTGCCTTCCTCCTTGCCAGGTATACCAGTGCCTGCTTTAGTTCTGTTTCAAAGTTCTCTATGTTGCAGGAATAGAACGTGGGCATTGATAACAATTTTTCAAAATTAAGAAAATAATCAGATCTGGCATCTAGCGCCTGTATACCTTCCATGACCAGCAAATAAAATCTTTTGAAAATCTGTTAGTTCTAGTTTAGGTCAAGAATTTCATTCACAAAATGTTTAATAAAATCTTCTTTTTTACTGAGTTATGGTAGCTGACACACAGTCTCCATTATGTTACTATTTCTTAAATTAAGAGTCAGTCGATAATCCCACTTCTTGTGAGTGGGGTTCAGCTTCATCTTCAGGTGCTGCTATGACACACTTGCAATTCAGGTGATTGCATCATTCCAGGTATTTTGTCTTGTTGGATCCAAGTCTTAATTATGTTCTCCCTCAAGTTTGTGTATGAATGAGCTGATGCCAACAAGATCTGTTAGCTGTTACATATATGACAGACTCTGGGTCATTTTCAATATGTTCTAGAATAAGGATGTAGTCAATGAACTGCTGAATGCCATTTGCCTCTATTGCTCTTTCTATATGTCTCCCTTCTGCAAATGTATTGAGGGTTTTTTCAGGAGAAGCTCAAGCTTTTGGAGGACTGCCACTTTACCTATGTCTTGTGTTGACAGTTCTGCTTGAATACTCTCAAGCACACAGTGAACGAAAGACATTTTGTAAAACACATAAATCAACTTTTTCCAATTTGACAAAAAACTCATTTGCTGCATATACATTCCTTTTATTGTCAAAAGTATTTTATTATTTTCAAGTAAAGTTACAGTAACACAGCCAAACATACCATTGCACATCACAATGTCAATATGAATAACATAAAATTCAAAAATAGTGCAGTACAACAACCCCGTAGGACTCCCCCCCACGCCCCTGCCCTATTCCACCAAGTAACCCTGTGCAAACAAATCAAACCATCCATATCTTGTTATTCGCACCATCTCAGTGTCTCAGGTCAGACCCCGCTATTTTTCGATCCCCATTATCTGTTTGGAGACATCTTCCCTCTTGGTTCTGATATATCAAACAAGTCCATTGTTCTGAGTCTGTGCGGGCATGTGGTATATACAAATTCTGATGTAAGATTAATCATTTTCAGTTCCCGTTTGCATACAAATTCCTCCCGCTCATCCCTCAAGTCAGCTGACAGTTTTTACATTGCTAATATTAACCATAGCCTAGCGCACCACAGGTTGATGTGTGGTGCGTCAGTCTTCCTTCATTTCACTGCTGTGGCCATCTTAGCCACTAACAGTAGCAGGGTTATGGTTGAGCCTCTGAAAAACAGGGGATACCTTTCCCTATTGGAAATACCAAAGAGAGCCAGCCCCAGATCAAACAGAAAGGTATGTCCAATTATTATCAATATGTATGACTGCACCTCCTCCCAAAATGGTTTAATTCTAGGGTAATCCCACCAAATGTGGATGAAGGTCCCCTCTCACGCACACGCAGGCCAACAATCCCCCTGTGCCCCCACATTAATTGCCCTCAATATGGTTGGTGTCAAATACCATTGAGAAACTACTTTGTATGCTTACTCCTCCATTGGTACAGCTATACAGGCCTTTGCCATACCTGTCCCATTCATTGTTGGTGAGCTGTCTACCAATGCCCGTTTCCCAAACCATCATATAAGCCCATGTTTCCTCCCTTAGCCTTTTGTAGGATACAGTCAATGTCAGAGATGAGGTCCTTCACCATAGCTGCCCCCCACCGTGAACTGTCCAAATGCTGTCAATTGCCTTATCCTAGTGTCTATGACTGTCTATTCAACACCCAGTGTCGCAGTTGGTAATATTGAAAGTGATCCCGCTCTCCCAGCTGATATTCCTGCTTGCACTCCAAGAAGGTCTTGACTTCTCCACTCCTATCAGATCCGTGATGCACCATCCCATATTGTCCCTCTAACCCTGGAATGCACCTCTCCCCAAAGGAGGTCTTAAGTCTGGGTTGTCATGTATCAAGGTGAATGAAGAGGGGTATGGGGTAAACTGTCTGTGTCTTCCTAATCTGTCCCACGTTGTTTTAGTCACTGGATTTATGTATAATGAGGACAGCGTACTATGCTCTGGAAGCAAGATAGCTCTTCATAAAGGGATGGCCCCTCACTGCCATATCCATTGCGTAGCAATGCTTAGATGAATCTACCTGGCACCATTACCTCAGCATACACAGTTGTGCTGCCTCATAGTATGTCTGGAAGTCTGGGCCTGCCTGCTGTAAGGGTCGCTCCAGCAATTATACTTTTCTTACCCCTCCAAATAAAGGTTGTGACCTTGTTCTGCAGTGTCTGAAGGACTTGGCTGGGAGCTATAATCAGGAGTGCCTGGCAGAGATACAAGAGCAGTGAGAGTAAGTTCATCTTTATGACACGTATAGACCCAAACCATGATATAGGGAGCATACACCACCTTTTATTTATTTATTTATTTTTACATTTGTATAGCACACATACAGCTTTTGGGCATTGCAGCACTGTTACTTGTCATTAGCTTAATTGCAGAAAGTAGCATTTGCATTTGGGCCAGAAATGCATTACACACAGTAGAACGATATTCATTTCATTGTTCATATCTGTTGGGTGTAGAACATGATTTAGGTGTGGTGTGGGCAGTGATTAGGAGAAAAGCAGTGTTTCTACCACTTTTCGGAATGCCAGATGGGAGATTTCTCCACGAAGGGGGGTGGTAGGGCCTTCCATTGCATAGCTGCTAGGTATGGGAAGCTGGCATCCCCTGCTCGGGCTCTCTTGATTTTGGGTACTTTGAGCATGTTTGCAAAGGGTGTCCTCATAGGTCTAGTCGAGGAAAAGGGGTGGACTCTCTCTGAAAGGTAGGGAGGGGCAGTTTGCTGGATTCACTTGTGTGTCAGGGCAATGGCTTTAAAGATGACTCTCTCTTTAACTGGGAGCCAGTGAGCCTGTTTCATGCCGGCCGTGATGTGTTCTCTTTTCGGGATGCCTATGGCTGCACGCAGGGCATTGTTTTGAATCACCTGTAGCTTAGCTATGTTTTTTGTGGATGTTCCTAGGAAGAGAGCATAGCAATAATCCAGTCTCGAACCAGTAATGGCTCATGCAATGGTGATTCAATTTTCTTCTGTGAGGAAAGGTCTGGCTGCGATCATGAGTTTTGCGTTGTAGGCCGCTGAGGAGGCGATGGCATTGACTTGCCTGGTCATTGTTAGGTTAGAATCAAGGTAGACTCCTAGTGATTCTACTGAGTTTGCAACTGGGATTCTGATACAGTCAATGTCAAAGTGGCTGAACTTGGGGTCGAGGTTCTTGAGTGTTTCATTGGAGTCTACTAGTAGCAGCTCAGTTTTGTCAGAGTTCAAGCAGAGACCGTTTACTGCCATCCATGCTTGGATAGTATTATAGATATCATTAAGAGTCTTAGAGTCAGTGTCATACTCTCCTGTCAGGGTAAGGAGGATCTGAATATCATCAGCGTAGTTAGTATAGGAGATACACAGTGAGTCAAGAATGGAAAAGGGGGCATGTAAAAATATTGTAGAGGGTGGGTGAGATGCATGACCCTTGTAATACACCGCACAAGATAAAGGTGGGTGAGGCAGAGGTTGTGTCAGAAAAGATTTGCATGGTTCTTCCTTGCAGGAAAGATGATATCCATGTGGTGGCGCTTGCAGAGAACTTGGCTGTGGTAGATAGGTGGTGGCATAGGACCTTGCAATCAACAAGATTGAATGCTGCTGAGAGATCGAGGAGCAGGAGAAGAGCAGGTTTGCCTACATCTTTTGCATCGTCCATCTAGTTTTTTAGTTCGATTAGGGCGGTTTCAGTCATGTGCCCTGGCCGAAAACCTGACTGACGCACCCCAAGGAATTTATTCTCTTCAATGAATGGTTGTACCTGTAGGTATGCTGCTTTATTCAGTATTTTAAGCAGAAAGGGCACAGTGGTTAAGGGCCTGTAGTTATTGGGTGAGGCTGGGTCCAGGGTATTTTTTTTTTTAGGGGTGGACCTACACTTCCTTGAGGCAGGAAGGGACTTTACCAGAAGCAAAGGAAGTGTTCATGAATGCTTTTAGGAACTGAATGAGACGGCTTGCACATTCTTTGATAATTGTAGCTCGGCAGGTGTCTCCTTTGCAGTTAGACGGCTTAATGGATTTCATGATATTGAGCATGTCTTCTTCTTTTCTTGAAGAAGAAGGAGGTGAAGGTGATTGGGGATGGTGGTACTGCAGCGGGAAGGGGAGGAATAGTCTTCAGGGTCTGTCTGGTTGTTTGGATTTTATTTTGGAGTGTGTTGAGCTTGCCGATCATGGCTGATTGGATTTCTTTGCACCAAGTCTTGTCTTTGGTGAAATTTTGTGGTACGGGTGAAAGGGTTTCTAAGTCCCTAAAGATAGAGAAGAGCTCTTTAGTTTGTGATAGAGCTTCCAGGATCCTGGTTTCAAAGGAGATGGCTTTAGCCCTGATGATTGCATGTTTGTACTCTTTTACATAGGTTTTAAAGTCAAGTATTGCTTTATCTGCTTGGGTGGTTTGCCATAGTGATAGGGCTGCACCTTTCTTGGATCGTAGTGCCAGAAGGTCGATTTTGAATCATGCATTGGTGTGGCTGGTAGGTTTAGCCTTTCGTGGTTTTAGTGGTGCGATATCTTTAACTGCTGCTTTGATGGCTTTAATTATTCGTATTTGTAGAGCGCGCAGCAGCCATTAGGCATCGTGGCGCTTGTTACAGAGATTGAGCAAAGCTTAGTTACAGGATTGGAACCAATAAAACATTTTACATACTTAACACAACACATTTTAGACACTATACACAGTGCATTGCAAGGAAATGTGTGAGGGTGTATGGGATGTAGGATGTTAATGTGGCAGTGGCAATGGGTGAAAGTGTGTTATTTGAAAAGGGAGGTTTTTAGATGTTTCCAGAAGGCTGGGAGGGAAGTCTCAGCACTTAGGGCAGCAGGGAGAGAATTCCAGAGCTTGAAGGCTATGAACGGGAAGCCTATCCCCGCTGCTTTAGCCCTGTTGATGTGTGGAATACTAATTTGGTTGGTGTATCATGTTCTGGTGGGCTGGGAGGATGTGGTCCTTGATAAGGATTCTGATAGGTAGGAGGGTGCGGAGAGATTGAGACAACTATGGGTAATAGTGAGAATTTTAAAGGTGATGCAGTCTTTGACTGGGAGCCAGTGGGCTGCCTGTCTGGCTTGGGTAATGTGGTCTCTTTTCAGATGCTTAATGCAGCTCTTAGCGCATTGGTTTGAGTGACTTGAAGTCTGTTTAGGGTTTTCGTCGAGGTGCCAGCTAGAAGAACATTGCAATAGTCTAACTTAGCCCCTATCCTGGCTCTAACAATTGAGAGACAGTTTGCTTTAGTTAGGTAGGGTTTTATGGCATTAATACATTTTGTGCTTAGGGCTGATACACAAACAATGGCGCTTACATGCTTGTAATTGATACGGTGTCATCAATGTCAACCCCTCGTGTTTTTACTGAGGAAGAGACAGGAATGCTGGAGTTATCTATTTTGAAATTGGTGTAGAGGGGCTCTAGCTTTGCTAGTGTGGCCTTTTGACCGAGAATCAAGATCTCTGTCTTATCCCAATTGAGGCACAGGCCATTTGCTGCCATCCATGCTTGGATGGTAGCATAGATTAGGTGGAGAGCCTCTGCGTCTTGGTCATATAAGCCTGATAGTGGTAACAGAACTGTCGGCAGCATAATTAGTATATGCAATCCTGAGTGCATCAAGCTTGTCAAAGAGGGGCTTCGTAAAGGTTGTATAGTGTGGAGGCTGTGCATGAGCCTTGTGGGACTCCACAGTGGATGGTGGTGGGGGCTGCATTAGCTGTGTTGGAGAATACTTTCATTACTCTGCCTTCGAGGAAAGAGGTGATCCAGAAGGCTTTTTGTTTGGAGAATTGTGCTGCTTGGGTGAGGTGGGCTGTGAGGGTCTTGTGATCTACAAGTTCGAAGACCGCACAGAGGTCTAGGAAGAGGAGAAGGGCAGGCTTGCCTTTGTCCAGGATATGGGTAATTTGTTTTTTTAAGTCTAGTAGGGCTGTTTCTGTGCCATGCCCTTTACAGAAGCCAGACTGTCTTTTTCCTAGGATGGCGTTAGTTTCTAGATAATGTTGAATCTGGTTGTTGGCGGCCTTGTCCAGAATTCTGAGAAGGAAGGGGACGGTGGTTATAGGCCAGTAGTTGTTGGGCTGTGCAGGATCTACGGTGGTTTTTTTTTCAAGAGGGGGCGAACCCATGCCTCTTTGAAGCTGTCGGGAATGAGGCATGTTTTAAAAGAGGAGTTGATGAAAGCCGTCAGAAGAGGGGTGAGGGCTTCGGCACAACCCTGAATGATCTTAGGTGGGCATATGTCACCTTTAAATAGTGATGGTTTAATGTGTTTGAGGAGGTCTATGACTTCTGGTTCTGAGATGTCTTTGAAGGAGAAATTGGGAAGGTGCGGGACCTTGTTCTCTAAAGGGGTTAGAGTGGTCAGGTGCTGGCTTGGTAGTGCGTTATAGAGATCTTGAATTTTCTTCTGAAGGAGGTCTATTTTGTTCAGAATTGCAACTTGTATGCTTGCTCAACAATCCTCAACTTTGATGATCTCATCAGTGCTAGCGAGAGGTGCGGTAAATTCATTGAAGGTGAGGGTGTCCTTGAAGATGTCTACTAAGATGTTGGGGTCCTACGAGAAGGGGGGGTGATAGGCAGGGGATGTTGAGGTATGGTAGCAGGTTGTCTGATGTGAGTTTTTTAGAGCTTCTTGTTCTTGTTTCTGCTGTTGGGGCGTGTGTGGGGATTTTGGAGCATGAGTCAGTAGGGATGGAGAATTTAATGCAATTGTGGTCTGACCATGGGTAAGCAAGATTAGATGTGATGTAAGAGTCACAATTGTGATCAACAACCCAATCTAGGGTGCAGCTTTTGGAGTGGGTCGGGGTCAGCACTTTTTGGGAGAATCCTAGATCTAGGAGGTCTTTGGTCAGTGGGATGCCTGGTTTATCCTTGAGGTCATTGTAACCCAGGTTCAGGTCACCTGGGAGGATGGTTTTAGTGGATTTGTTGATGTTATCATTGAGTAGGTGTGTGAGGTGACCCTGAAAGTCTGCGGGGAGAACCCGGGGCCGATATAGAACATGGACGTTAATGGTGTTGTTGGGTGAGATGGATAGTTTGACAGATAGGATGTCTGCGTTGCCCTCCCAGAGGGGGGAGTTGGGTCTGATAGATAGGGTGTCTTTGTGGATTAGTGCAACTCCCCCTCCTATTTTGGAGGGTCTGTCCTGTCTGAGGATTGTGTACCCTGGGGGCAGAGCGAGGGTGATGACAGGCCCGATGCCTAGTATAGCCACGTTTCAGTAATGCCTAGTATGTCTAGGTCTTGACTGGATAGGAGGTCATTTATTTCGAGAGCATGAGCAGGGAGGGAGTGCACGTTGAGCAGAGCACATTTGAGGTGTGGTATTTGAGAGTTTTTGACTAAAGATGGCTTGGGTAGGCAGGCTTGGGCTGGGATGTTGGTGGGTATAGTGGTTGATGGTGTGGCCTTGCTATGATCTCTGGGTCGGCTATGAAAGGGGGCCTGAAGGCTGGTCCTGATAGATATGGCAGTAGCCTATTTTTTGTAAGATGGCTGGTGCTTCTGGCGAGGGCCCGGGGCATGGGTGGTCGTCATCGAGTCCTAGGTTGGGGTCTCCTGGTAGGATGGCCTTTGTTGATTTTTTTAGATTGTCGGATAGCAAGTGAGTAAGGGCCGTTTAGAAATCGTCTACAGGTCCAGGTGGTTGGTAGAGGAGATGTACAGTGATACTAGAGTGGTGGGAGAGGTTAATTTGAGCAAGGAGGTCACTATTATTATTTATATCCTTGTTGGTCTTTCTGATGGATAAAGAATCTTTGGCTATCAAAGCTACTCCCCCACCCTTGGTGGACCGGCCTTGTCTGATGATAGAGTAGTCTGGGGATAAAGCAGGACCTGAGGCTTCGTGTAAGCATGATTCAGTTATGAAGAGGATGTTGAGGTCATGGGTAATGATGAGGTCGTTGATGTCAAGGGCGTGTGCATCGACGGAACGGGCATTGACCAGTGCACATCTAAGGTGCAAGTCAGCACAGTTACTCTTGGTGGTGGGGGTGAAGATGGATGAGGGAGGTAGCGGTAGGATGTAGCTTACAGGCAGCATCTTTGGTGCTGTTGACATAGGTAGTAGCATTCAGATCAGGGGCAGCGTGGTGCATATGGTGTCAGCATTAGGAGGCTTAGCAGTATTCACATCTGTGGCATCAAACACATCATGGGCAGCATGGTGGGGCACATATGCATTGGAGGCAGCATTATCATTAGATAACTCAGCAGTATTCACATCTGTGGCATCAATCACATCATGGGCAGCATGGTGGGGCACATATGCATTGGAGGCAGCATTATCATTAGATATCTTAGCAGTATTCACATCTGTGGCATCAATCACATCATGGGCAGCATGGTGGGGCACACATGCATTAGAGGCAGCATTATCATTAGATAACTCAGCAGTATTCACATCTGTGGCATCAAACACATCATGGGCAGCATGGTGGGGCACATATGCATTGGAGGCAGCATTATCATTAGATAACTCAGCAGTATTCACATCTGTGGCATCAATCACATCATGGGCAGCTTGGTGGGGCACATATGTATTTGTGGATTGTTCTTCCCTCTTACTCATGACACCTCTACAGTTCCTCACTGTATATTATCATCTCGCCACCATTCTACTATTATACAGATAGTAATGTACCATTCCGAACCAACAGTTACATTGCACAGTGAGACACTTCCATTTATATGCCTACTCTCATATTCAACCACTCATGCATATTGCACACATATACATTTCAAAATCTGCACACCCATGCTTTCTTTTTTTCTCCAACAGCTACTACAGAATGCCTACCAAACAGCAACTCTGTAGAAAGCAACACAGAAATAGATCAGAGCAACCTAAAAGTATAGAAAGTAGCCATCCACCCCTAGCAGAATTTCTACAGAAAATTCAAAGAGATGAGCTAATACAGTCATTAACAAAAAGGGAATCACTTACCAATAGGGGCACAGTAATTGCTCTGTCAAAATGTGGAAATGAAAAGAAAAGCAGTAAAAAGAGTGCAACTCGTCCTTGCACATCAATGTGCAACGTTCGCCAATACTCTATCAAATCTTTACAGCAGTTCCTCAATCACTATGCGAAAGCCAACGACAAAAGAAAAATGAATATACTTCAAACAATTTACTCCTGTCCAGTCTGCAAATACACAGGACTAGGAGGACATTCCTTAGCCGGTATTTCTAGACCTACATGCAACAGCATCTTCCACCATATCAAAATGTTAGCAACAAACCATTCTACTGTAAGAAATCTCATTTACAAACTATACTATGAAATACATTTCAGCTTTAGCACTATAACATTTAAATGGTATTCTCCTACACGGTACTGCCAAACAACTTCTCAAAGAAATAGAGGACATCCAAAGGAAATATTTTGGAAGTGAAGAGCACTTACAAACCCCAGCACTCCCAGACAACAGACAACTTTTGCAGATTTCAACTTTCTATGTCACACATACAAAAAAGAAATACAAAGGTTCAAAAGCACAGCTGCTAAAGTGCCAAACCAAGTATGTGTGTGTTGTCGCAGAACTTTCTATAGAAAGAATACCAAAACTATAGATATAATGCACAAAATAGAAGGCAATGAGGAATCCCAATGGTTTTAATTAGCTCTGTACCTTACAGCTGAAAACAAATACAAAATTACTAACACCTCCATCCTGTGCACATACTGCACTGCAAAACTTGACAATAACCAAATGCCTTCACGTGCTATAAGTAATAATTTGGAAGTATTTCCACTGCCAAACTCACTCCAGCAGCTTAATGTGTAAGAGAGCATTATAATCCAAACAGTACACCCATTTCAAGCGATAATACGACTTCAAGCTAAAACTGCAAAATTGCCTCCCACAGAAATACTAAGAGGTATTTGTGTGAAAGTACTTTATTTACCATTAGATCTCAAAGAAAATGTAGACACTTTACGAGTGCAAAGGCCAATAGAACAATCTTTGATTATCCTGGTAAATGGTGTACCTACAAAAGACAAAATAATTTGGCAACAACAAGTGGACTTAAACAAAGTTCGGAAAGCCTTGCAGTACCTTAAAGAAAACAATGAATACTACAAAGAAATAAACATTGAAGAAAACCTGGTGCACTGCAGTGAGGAAGGCTTAATGAACGACCATCAACTCTGCAACCCGACTATGTCATGGTCCTATTTTGTTATTTTGTAACCATCAGAGTGTTCTGGGATATCGTTCACCCAGGTATTCTTAATGTCAGCCACTAGTTCTTTTTCCCGTGGTTTTCAATGGGGTAGGAGCTCCCATCCACATAAACTGTCTGTATCCCCTGACACGTGTCTTCTTCATAGACCTTGTGCAGGGAGGTTAAGTACGCCTCCATATTATTGTTGGTCATTAGACTTTTATCCTCCAGACAGTTTTCTTGAGCACAATCATGCAAGTCCACCAACCCTTGAGCTATGGGACTCTTCTTTTTTTGCCCATATCTGACCTTCACGGGAAAGCCTTGCATGGACAGAATCGAGGAAGAAATTCTGGAATTACTAATGTTCTCCACCCGGATTCTGTCACTTTGTAGAAATTGCAAAGGTTGGTGAGGGATTTCTGTGATGATGTGATCCCCCTGGATGAATGGGCAATACTTGTTCAACTCCCACAATATTACCAGGAGTGCCTTTTAGTCATTGAATTTACATTTGAATGAGAGTACAAAGTTTTGCTCGCGTACAAGATGACTTTGTTGACCATGTCATGCTTTTGATGCAACACCGCTGTTAGGCAAGTGTTTGAGAACTCCGCCTCCAAGAAGAACTCCTTGTTCTTCATAGGGGTAAGCCAAACAAGGAGCCTGGGAAAGGCTTCTTTTCAGCTGTTTAACTGCCTCGGCTTGTTCCGGACCCCACTCCCACTTGACTCCAGCCTTTAATAAATGGACCAAGGGTCGAGTGAGCTCTGCTCACTTGTTAGAAAAAGGGCTCTAGAACTTGTTATAAAAATGGAGGTCAGTTCAAATGTACTTCAAACATTCCTTTTTAGCTATTTCAGTGCTTCTATGATGCTCTACGAAGAATGTTGGTAAGCAGCAGCTCTCCAGCCTAAACACATGGAGCAATGTACACTTTATGATAAATGCTCAGAGTAAACTGGTGATTTAGCTCATCATGTCCAGACTCCAATTCCATTAACGTAGCTCTGCCTGCTAAGGTGTCTGTTGCAGAGATCAGTGTGTAATGTTCTGATTAAAGGTTTAAATCCTTGTACGGTAGCACTGCTGGATAATGTGTTTGCTGCAGAGATGCTCTGAATCACCGGTGCCACATATTTATACATTGGTCCCCCTAAACTGTTAATCCTGCCCTGCTCATTAGTGGCAAATCTGAGGCAAGTGGTGTTTACAGTATAAAGAGTTTTAATCAGTATCATATTACATTTGTTATTTCAAATCCTGCCTTTGTTTTATTTTATACATGTATATGTTTATAGAGCGTGTGTTGGTACACTTAACAACGACACCAGGGTTGTGGTACCCTGAGCGAGCGGCTACTCTATGAACAACGTTAATGTTAGTATCTTGTACTCCTGACTTACTTCTGGAAATGGGAGCGTTTGTCAGTTACACCTCGTAATTCGTTTGGGAATCATTCTGTGTTGTTTTGGTGTCCGCATGCCAGAAATGCGGGGAGATTGTATTGTGTGTGACTGAAAGGTCTTTCACTACCGTATTCCTTTCATACATTAAAGAATGCGTCACAATGCAGATATCTATCTACGGTGAATTTTAATCACATGTCTTGTATGCAGGAGATGCCACTTGATCCATAATTATTGTCATGCATTTAAGGATGGAGAAATACGCACACACCTTGCAACTCAAATACATTTGAATGTAATATTGCTAAAATATGGGACAATGTAGTGCCACTATAGGTTTGCAGAAACAATTGCAGTAGTCTTGTATGGATTCCCCATCATACGGATCACGTCATGTGAGGCTGAGGAGGATCCACATGAAATGCCATCACCCTCACACGGTGCAGCACTTTGTTTCATGCAGTGATCTGGCAAACAGCAACTCTTTTCTCCCAGGTCCCCCCACAGGGCCCAGAAAGGTTGAGTTCCACACCATCGCATGTACACGGGAATCTGTCTAACTATTTTTGCAGGTTCCCTACCTCGTCATCAACACAAATGATGCTGCGATAGTAACCACGAAGCAATCTCTCAATGAGACGTTCTGAACTCCACAGGCGCTTATGACTGCCTCTAAACAATGCACCTCATGGCAGCCCGAGCCATTTAGGGGGTGATTGAGCAATGTGGCAGAACAACATTCTGTATCTTAAGATTTTCGATATGAAGGTCACTCTGCTGTCTTCATGGTTTGGCTGCACTTTCTGTCACCTAACATCTAGTTCCCTTGCCGGTTACGGGTGAGTCACAAAGGACACACACATTTGACTACATATTCACACATGTCTTTACACTACAGTATGATGTAGCACCTGTGTATCCATGGACTACGTGGAGTTTTGTGATAAAAGCAAAACACCAGTGCGTACAGTTTCAAAAATATGTTTCCTAACCGACTCACATCCTTGGAAGTCTACAGTTTTCTTTCCTCTGAGTTCCTTGTGAAGAACCTAAAAGACATGTTCAGGGCAAGGTAAATAACATCGCTAACAGATCAAACCCAAGTTCACTTTTGCCAACATCTGCTCACATTTCTATTTGTAATGTACCTAATGCCAGGAATGTCGACCTTAATTTGGTGGAACGCAACACACATGTGCGGAAAAATATGCATGTATGAAGGAGTAGGGTACCACAAAAGGCACGATTTCCCAACCCATACATTCAGGGGAAAACGTAATGGTTAGCAATCTGACACTATAATAGTAACAAAATATTACGACACCTGGGCCTGATTCATGGCATTTTTTAGTCCGATGGAAAGTGATTTTGCACTGTCAAAACCCCCCTGAGTTGCAGAGTGGTGCAAAGCGTATTTTTCCAATGCAACGCCAATTTGCACTGCAAAAGTACTCTTTGCACCGTGAATTTGGCCCATTTACTGCACTGCAAAAAGTACTTTTACAGTGCAAAGTAACTTTGCACCGCTCTGTGAATCAGGATGTTTGTTGGCAGTGCTAAAATCACTTTGCACCACGCAAAAAATTCCATGAATCAGGCCCTTTGTATATTCAAAGGAATGTAAATAAATTCAAGACATAAGTAAAAGTGAACACAACTAATCTTTAAACTATATAAAAAGTGCAAAATAAAGCAATGTTCCTAGTGCTTTGGTGCATCCCCATACTCCTCTGTGCCGCATGCCCCTCTGTTCCCCACACTCCTCTGTTCCCCACACTCCTCTGTCCCGCATGCCCCTCTGTTCCTCACACTCCTCTGTCCCGCATGCCCCTCTGTTCTGCACACTTCATTGGTTCCACATGCCCCTCTGTTCCGCACACTCCTCTGTGTCGCTGTACCCTCTGTTCCTCACACTCCTCTGTCCCGCATGCCCCTCTGTTCTGCACACTCCTCTGTCCAACATGTCCCTCTGTTTCTCACACTTTTCTTTCCCGCATGCCCTTCTGTTCCTCACACTCATCTATCCCGCATGCCCCTCTGTTCCGCACACTTCATTGGTTCCACATGCCCCTCTGTTCCTCACACTCCTCTGTCCCACATGCCCTGTGTTCTGCACACTCCTCTGTCCCGCATTTCCCTCGGTTCCCCACAATCCTGTGTCCCGCATGTCCCTCTGTTCCGCACACTTCATTGGTTCCGCATGCCCCTCTCCTCCTCACACTCCTCTGTCCCGCATGCCCCTTGGTTCCTCACACTCCTCTGTCCGTCATGCGCCTCTGTTCCGAACATTGCTTTGTCTCGCATGTCCCTCTGTTCCGCACACTCCTCTGTCCCACATGCCCCTGTGTTCTGCACACTCCTCTGTCCCGCATTTCCCTCGGTTCCCCACAATCCTGTGTCCCACATGTCCCTCTGTTCCGCACACTTCATTGGTTCCACATGCCCCTCTGTTCCTCACACTCGTCTGTCCCACATGCCCCTGTGTTCTGCACACTCCTCTTTCCCGCATGCCCGTTGGTTCCTCACACTCCTCTGTCCGGCATGCCCCTCTGTTCCGAACACTTCTTTGTCCCACATGCCACTCTGTTCTGCACACTCCTGTCTGGTTTTCTATACCATTCAGTCGAAGGGATGGAGCCTAGCAGTTTGGGCTGGGCCGCTATCATTGATGGCAAGACCAAGTCTGATTTCCATATAGCTTGTCCCTTTTCTGAGGCTGCAGACTGCATAAGATACAATGACATCGAAGATGCCCAGAAGGCTGTAGTGCTTATGACTAATGTAAAGATTTCCATTCATCACTGTTTGGTGTCTATAGGGAGCTTCTCTCAGTGGGAGGGCATATGCCAGACGTGTGTTCCCTCTTTGGGGAATCCATTTGTCTGGACCTACAATCCCCATACAATGGCAAATAACTTAGTTGTTTGATTGGGATTGCTCCAACTGGTAGCAGGAGAAAGACTAATTTACATTATAATTAATTTAAAGCTTTAGAGTCATCGCATTTTGGCCCCTCTACCATACCCTTGCTTCTCTGCCGCAGGATTTTTGGGTGTACTACTGTTTGCTCTAGTGACAGGGGATGACCTTCAGCCGTGTTCTGTCAGTAGTATGCCAAAGTATGACCTGTGGTCATGACCCTGATACACTTCAGCTAGTCTAACTAGCAACACACTTGTAGTCATGCCCTGACACTATTTCTTGGGTGCATTGACACTGACCTCTCTTGATGGTAGTGCACCTGGGGCTTGCCACTTGGGTTTCGAAGTGCCCGGATCTGTGTTGATCATTTGTCATAAATGACTGCCGTGTTCGCATCTGGGTAGTGGCCAGAGACGGAAGCGGGAGCACTACCCGGATGCGAACAAAGCAGTCATTTATGATAAAAGATCAACAAAGATCTGGACACTTCGAAACCATGCCCAAAACTAAATTAACTAAAGCCAGTGAAGTGCACCATTTTTGATCTACACGTCCTGAGTTTACACTCACAAGTGGGCACACGGTCTGGTTGCACCACGGTCAGAACCAAATGAATGCGATTGGTTTTGCAACCAAGCCATCGTTTGTCAAAGTACATGTGAACTCTATGGATGCACATCTACAATGCTAGACTTACTCCTAGCAGAAAACACTATAAGTGTGTATACAGTTCTTCACTACATCACGTTACAGAATATACAATAGGGACACTTCCCACTATCAAGTCACCATCCCCTGAAATCCGGTGGAGATTTTGAGGCTGCTCCCATTCTCTCAAGAGAAAAGGCCTATTGGATAGTTGCACTCCGTCCTGATGAAGGTTGGTTATAATATTTGGTCAAGGCGTTTCCCGCCCACAGTGCACTACAAATGAAACACGTGCCGACAGATAAATAACCCCTGGAAAAAAATACAGAGGGCTACATCTAAAAAACACAAGAGTTTCAAATTTGAATTTCTAGTTTCGGAATATATTATGGTACATTAACACACCCAGGTATGGAATATTTGTTGGTATGAACATGGTATATATGAGTTATGAATGAGTTATGAATGATGGGATACGCTTTTCGTTGAGCCTTTTTTAGTATGTTCAAATTGTATTTGTTATGTGAAATAAATATTGTGTACTGTTAAGATTCCATAATTTAGTTGTAATCTTGTCATCTGTGTTCTATCGGTCCATTTTCTGTTTTTGTTGTGTATACTCACCTGGAGGACCATAGACACATACAAGGTATCCCTTGTTTACTAGATACTTGAAGTAATGCAGACTAACATAGAGCGGAAACACATGCTTTTCTAGTGATTCAGAGTTCACATTAAAATGCAGCTTTCACTGAGGCCTTAAGAAAATGTGCAGATTTCAATGAGGCTTGAAGAGATTTCCATTATGACTCTAAACACACCCAGAATGCATTTCACATGTCTACCATGTTTTTAGTCAAAAACCTTATAACTCAACAGCATTATAATCCACTGTTGGACATTTGACTTACATAACTCAGGGGCACTAACGTCGGCTTCTGAAACTGACAAAGTAGTATAACTATACTAGAAATACATTGAATACAACAACAGAAAATTAAAATCATAACAATGATAAAAATACAAGCAAAGACATAACGCAAAATTCGTCCAACATCTGGAATCCAAGAAAACAGCCAATCCCACCAATTCCCATTGTGATAAAATGTTACTTGCTTTGTCAAGTCCTTCACATTTTGGATGTGGTTTTGCACAGACTGGGAATAGTCACTCAAGTTAACACAACACATTCCTTCAAATGCGTTACAAGGTAAATTAAGTTTTAATAACAAATAATTAATAGCAGCTCTATTGTGCAAGGCTGCCTTTCTCATAGCTTGGCTATCTAGAAGCAATTCTTTTAAGGTTTGAGAGGTATGATTTAATCCTTTCACTACTAAGCATTCTAACCTAATCAAAGATATATAGACCCCAGCACCTAATCCGCAAAGGTCAGATATGGCGGTCGAAAAGGAACCCGCAAGCAGAACTCCTAGTTTGCTGGTAAAGTAACAACGGTCCCGGCACGCTTACCAGTACTGCTGTTACTGTACCAGCAAACTTGTAGTGAGGCCCAGTATTTTGCTAGCTTGACCTAATTGTAAAATATGAACTTTATTTTGACACATTGAATATGGTCTATTGTAAAGACATTTATATGAATCAATAGGCTGAAGTAAAATATTATTGATCTTTTCACCAATAACTTGAGTAGGAATGATATTATTGAATACGACTGATTGATAATTAAATAATTGTTTGTCTTTACAATAGCAATTGGGTGTGCAGGAGACGGGAGAGTTCCACAAATTTGTGGACTTCTGCTGTTTTTCCACTTGGTTTCATTGCCCACACCTTTACACCCAGTACCATGCGCTCTGATGAGTCAAAACCATGTTCCCAATGAGTAGTTAACATCGTGAGGGGCTCCCACTTTTTGATCATGGACAATATTACAGGTATGACAATTAGCTGGGCTATCCTGTCCCTTACATGGATAGGCATGATTTGGTCTCCTCTGTTAATTAAAATGACTTTGATTTCTACCTGCTAATCAGCATGATCACTCCTCCCAGTACTTGGATGCCCTTCAATGCTAATCCAGATCTAGGGGAAATCAATCCCATGTGTTCTGGTTGAATCTGAACTCTGTGGGATTTTTTTATCCACGCATCCAAGCCCTACCTCAAAACTGTGCAGTACTGACATGGAAAACATCATGATGGCCAGAGATTCCCAGAAAATGCCCAGGGAAGTGCATGAAGAATAGGCTGCCACCCATTTTGCTGATGTTATGGGCACAAAGGGCACTGCCTAAAACCACCATTGGACTACCCACACAGTAGCCTGAAACCATTGGGAATGGCAATGCTGATTGCCAAAAGCAACCTAGAATTGTGGGGAATTCATTTTCTTAAATCCCAAAAATGGGTGCATTACCAGTACTCACCACTATCAGAAAGCCGGCGTTTTAAAACAACACCAGACTTTTTTCTCTTTTTGTGTAAAACTGAATAAATGAACCCGAAGCAGGCCAAAGAAAGACTTACTGAGAGGTGGATACAATGTAAAGTTATATTCTGAAGTGACTTGAAGGTTTATAACAAGACTGGCTGAGCTGTGGATTTCAGCAGTTTAAGTAAATTTGGACTGAAAGACACTAAAAATCTAAATGTTTAAAAGAAATGAGTGACCTACTCTGAATGTCACTAGGTTGTGATTGTTTAAATGTCATAGTTTTAAACTTAGAGGGGGCGTGGCCAACCGCCATGTAGAGCGGACGCGACTTCGGCAAGCTCCGCACAATGAGCTACTGATAAGATGTTATCTAACATTTAAGTCGTCTTTAGTGCCTGCAAACTACCCCGAGAGCTGCTGGCAGCGGCGGGAACCTCCTGGTCTCCCCACATTCGAGATTAGATGCCCGGGAGCCGCGTTGGGGAGACCCTGCGCCTGACGGAATGGACAGCTAAAATGGCAGCCTCCACTTGCTGAGCCCGGAGAGCCCGGCGTCAGCCTAGCATTTTGGGAGAAGGCCGCCCCACGCCGCTGGGCATAGCAGGTGCGGGTGGTACCCCTGCTGGCCCCTCAGAAGCGACCACTACGATAGGCCTGGGTGTGCTCCAGGCCCGAGGGCGAAAAGGGCGACCGAAGCAGCCGAGGGTGCCTGCCGGCCCTGCTGTGGGGATCGAAGGTAATCGAGGACCGGCCGGAGGTGAAGAGAGTACCAGAAGCGGGGCCTAGAGATCGCGCACTATATCGAGTGCGGACTCTGGCCGCCTCGCGCCGCCCCCGGTTGGCGCTGCTACGGGAGCCGCGCACACCATCCGTCCGCCCGAATTACATCGCGACCCCGGCTCCCTGGCCACAACTACAGACCGGAGAACGGCCCCTGCCTGGCGGAGCGTGTGGGAGCCTAGTTACACCGCACGATCGTGCGGCCCTGGTGAGGGACTTCCTGGAACCACCACGGGGAGCCTACCAACCTACACCCATCGAGTCGTACCTCTCTACTGTACCCTGCCTGACGAAGCAAAACGCTGACCTACTGCACCTCGGGGGGCCTGGAGAACCTGGGGGACCGGCGCCGGAGCGCTTCACACCCCGCCGGAGGGCCCAGAGAGCGGACTGGTTACTGGGAGAACCGTGAGTTGGCAATTTTCTAAAGTACCCTGGCCGGAGCACCCGATTGCAGCACTTGATACCCGCTGAGCTGAGAGGATGTCCAGCTTAGATAAGTCTACGGGAAGGGGGGCCAGGTCAAAGCAGCGGCAGACCACCCTAGATGCTTACACAGACGCCGAGCCCCACAGCCCCGAGTGCCCAACCATGGCAACTGCCAGTAAAGACACAAGCCCCTCGCCAGAAACGTCCGAACCCACCAACTCCCAACTTTTGGAGGCCATCACGTTAATCCAAACAACTATGGTGAATAAAATCGACGCTGTGGCCATAGATCTGGGACTCCTTCGCCAGGACGTCCGCTCCTTGGCTGGTAGAACTGAAGCCCTCGAGACCCAAGCACGCATGAACACTGAAGCGAATACCCAGCTTCTGCATGACATGGAGGGCCTCCAGCAAACGGTCAAGAACCTGGAGGACAGAGTGGAGGAGGCCGAAGGAAGGGCCCGCCGGAACAACATCCGGCTGCTCGGATTACCGGAGGGCATCGAAGGCTCGGACCCCACCAACTACGTGGAAAACCTCCTGCTGCAGGAGATCGGCGCGGAGAAACTATCGCAGGGGTTCTCCATCGAAAGGGCTCACAGGTCGCTTGCCAGGAGACCCCCGCCAGGAGGCCCGCCCAGGCCCATGATAGCAAAAGTGATAGCAAAAGTATTAAACTACAGAGACCGTGAAGTCGTCCTGGCGTACTCTCGGTCAGGGGGCCAGATACTAAGGAATTCGGCCAAGATCGCCATTTACCCCGACTACACCTTCCAAGTGCAGATGAACAGAGCTCAGTTCAATCACTCCAAAGCCAGTTTGAAGGCCGCTGGCTTGAAGTACATGTATCCTGCAAGGCTAAAAGTAATACACAAGAACAGAGCCCACCTATTCGACACTCCGGAACAGGTCCGGGACTGGATGGATGAGCAGCAATTACCTGACATCGAAGGCAAGAGGCGCAAGCTGCGCTGACACACCTACCGGAGACTGCTGTAACGAATTTGCTTAACAACTTAACCCCAAGAGCAGCTGAAATGATCCTTTCACGCGGAACACCGAAGCTCCAACTCCCTCGAACCCCCAGGAGCTTGTTCTCTTTTCTTCTGTTTTTTCAGGGTACGTTTACCCACCTGTAGGGCACCCGAAGACCATGCCAGGTCCTAGGGAGCGGAAACGGGACAGTCACGACGAGGAGTACCTTGTCAGACCAGTTGTTTGTTGGGAAGTTTTTTCTTAAGGAAGGGGGAGCCAGAAACCCGCTCCCCAGTTGGGAACCCTAAAGTTAAAGTACCGAGACCTTATTACTACAGCACCTCTAACGAGACCTCGACCAGGTCCGGGGCAGGAGAGAGAATACCACCACGACTATGGCTGAGAGAATAAAAGTGATGACGTGGAACGTCAGAGGCATGAACAGCTATGTCAAACAGCGAAGGATCCAAGCATACCTGAGACGCTGCAAGGTAGGGATCGCCATGCTCCAGGAGACACACCAAACTGGGGAGAAACTGACGGCGCTAGCTAAAAGTTGGCGGGGAACCTTGGTGGGATCCTCCTACTCCTCATATGCTAGAGGGGTCCTTGTATGGATTAACCCAACAGTCCCCTTTATAGTTACGGACACCAAGACAGACAATGAGGGCAGGATGGCACTGGTGCGGGGTACCTTGGAGGGAAAAGACCTATGCCTGATTAGCACTTATGCACCTAACCATGACGCCACGACTTTCTTCCACTCCCTGTACTCTAGATTAGGCCCCTACGCAAATAGCACCTTGATATGGGGTGGAGACCACAACTGCACCTTAGATCCTCTCAAAGATAGGTCTGACACCAAACACTCCCGCCCGTCCCCCCCAGCCAAGATATTATCCAAACTGATTTCTCAGTTGTCACTTTGCGATCTGTGGAGGGAACTAGGTCCGGAGAGACGAGAGTACTCCTTCTTCTCCCCGCCGCATAGCGTCCACACAAGGTTAGACTACATGCTGGTAAGCCAGGAGCAACAAGCCACTTTCAGCGAGGCACAGTACTTACCCAGAGTATTGTCAGACCACTCGCCCTTGTTGGTCACCTGGGAGGTGTACCCGCCCAGACCCCCGGTTCCCACGTGGAGACTGCGGGCAGAGGCACTTCTGGACGTGGCCCTCAGGGACCACGTACAAGACAGCACAGATGAATACTGGCTCAATAACCTAGGCAGTGTAGAGTGCATCAGCACCGCATGGGAGGCGTATAAGGTGGTTATGAGGGGGGACATGTTGGCTGCAGTGGGAGGGGCACAAAGGGTCACTATGAATGCTCTGGCGGAAGCAGAAAGAAAGTTAGGGATGCTAGAGAACAAGGCAGACCCGACCCCAGAGCATGTATGGGAAATAATAACGCAGAGACAGGCCTGTCTGTCGCATTGGGAGTCCCTGGGGAAACTAAGCTACGCCAAACACACCGAAAGGACACACGCCCTGGGAGACAAGCCTGGTAAACTCTTGGCCTGGCTGTACAAGCGGGAAACCCCTAGGACCCCTATCTGCCACATTCGTAGATCAGATGGCACTACGGTGCACACCCAGGCAGAAATTAACACAACCTTCTCTGAGTACTACCAGGACCTATACTCCAAAACCCCACCCTCGCTGAACACCGGGATCGAGGACGCCCTAGACTGCATAGAGTTGCCCAAACTGGACCCACAGTTGGCCGTAGCCTTGGAAGACCCGATTACCCCAGACGAAGTTAAGGCAATCATTAGATCATTACCCTCCGGGAAGGCGCCAGGTATGGATGGTCTCCCTGGGGAATTCTATAAGACATATGAGGAGACCCTTGCCCCACTGCTGGCACAGGTATACAACGAGTCCTTTGAACGTGGCCCACTCCCTGACTCCATGAGGGAAGCAATAATCATCCCCTTACTGAAGCCCGGCAAAGATGGGACAGATTGCGGTTCATATAGACCACTCTCCATGCTCAATGTCGACTGCAAAATACTGTCGGCACTCCTCGCCAATAGATTACGCAGAGTGATCCCCCTGCTAATCCACCATGACCAAACAGGCTATGTACCCGGGCGCTCTATCACTGAAAATTTACGCAGGTTACACCACGTCATATACTGCACCGAGCGAGATACCCAGAAATACGCAGTGGCATCACTCAACGCCACCAAGGCTTTTGACTCAGTTAATTGGGAATGGTTATACGCCACCATGATTAGAATGGGCATTGGACCCACCTTTCTTAAATGGACCCAATTGCTTTACACCCACCCTGTAGCTAGAGTGCGCACCAACAAGACGTTCTCTGACAAATGGCCCCTCTACAGAGGCACACGACAGGGATGTCCCTTATCCCCCATGCTATACATCATTGCTGTAGAGCCAGTGGCCGCGTATATACGGCAGGAATACGGTGGGGGAGGCATCATACTAGATGGAGTGACACACCTCATCTCCATGTACGCAGATGACACTCTTCTCTACCTACATAACCCTGAGCACCTCCTGCCCTACATCTTGGAGACACTGGACTGCTTCCAAAAACATACAGGCATCCAGATAAACAAAGACAAGTCGTGTCTCTACCCCCTCGCAGCACTATATAGCAATGAGTGTGGATCCCTGCCCCCACTGGCCCTTCAGTGGCAGGTGACCTCCTTCAAATACTTGGGTATCACAATACCCCGTAGCCCGGCTACTGAACATATTCTCAACACAGTCAGAACAAAGGACGCACTGACTAACTCTATGGCTTTCTGGGGGAAACTCCCTCTCTCTGTGGCAGGAAGGGCGGGACTCCTCAAAATGATAGCGCTCCCACGCCTACTGCACTGCTTTACCAATGTCCCCTACAACATCCCCCCAGCCTTTTTCAGAGACCTAAACAAACTCTGCAGAGGATTTCTGTGGCAGGGAGGCAGGCACAGAGTGGCGCTTGACATCCTTCAGAGGCCCTACGAGAAGGGCGGACTGAAAGTCCCCAATTTTGAACTATATTACCTGGCCAGCCAACTGAAGCACGTAACGCACTGGATGGCAGATGAAACCACCACAGACACCAGACTTCTCCAACCGGCTCTGCCGCGACTGCTACTTCGAGACTTGTTGTGGGTCAAGAATGGGGCTCCACAGGGTCACCCATACCTGGCTAAACTAGGAATTCAGCTCTGGAAGCGGGCCTGCAAAGCTGTGGGGCTGAAAGACCCATACTCCCCACAGATCCCCATCACCGTAGTCATGGCGAAACCATCCTGGGGGAACACTGAAACACGCTCGGTGTGGGAGCCTTACGGTGTGGCAGTACTGGGCGACCTTATGCATGAACATGAACTTTTGGCATTCCCCGACCTCTGCGAATTGACGGGCCTGCCCGCCGGGCAGTTTCTACTCCACAGGGCAGTAACATTGGCCTTAAAAAATAGGTGGCCTGAGACAGACAATCGATTCACCGAGAACGAAACCATCGAAACCCTACTAGACACTGCCGAGGGAGGCCACGAAACCTCCAGAATTTACGAAGCCCTATTGCTGGCCTCGACAAAGAACGAACTAAAATGCAAAAAGAGATGGGAGTGCGAATTGGGCCTTGTATTTGAGGACAACACATGGGAGAAAATAACCCTTTACCATAAAAATACCTCCAGGAATGCTCGCCTCCAATTAATACAGCTGTATATCACAAACAGAGCCTACCTTACGCCTGATGCCATATCAAAGTTCAAAGGGGCCTCGCCACAGACCTGTCCCAAGTGCTACGCGCCACGGGCAGGAATTACCCATATGTTCTGGAGCTGTCCAGAAGTCCTGAGGTTTTGGGCCCGGGTGAAAGAGAGGATGGCGTCGGCCGGGATCGAAGTGGAAACTCATAATCCTACAGCTTGCATATTGAGGACATACACGAAGCAGCAAGAACAAACCCCTAAATAGACTCCTAGACTTGATTTACATAACAGCTAAAAGGCGCATAGCCATGGGCTGGAAGAGTGTACGGGGTCCTAGCGAGGCCCTTTGGTGGTACGATCTCAAGAGGTGGATTGCTGCGGAAACGGCGGCTTGGGAAATGGCAATCCAAGTACAAAAACTAGACTCCAGTGCAGATCTTCTTCGCTGGATAGAGCTGACGGAGCCACTTCTCCGTCCAGCGACACCAGACAGCACACCGAACAGTCCTGCCAGCCCCGCCCGGCACGTGAGCCATGGAAGACTAGGTTTTAATTGCGGTCTCGGGGGGGGGGGTGGGGTGGGTGGGGAGGCTATGTTAAAGTTAATGTTCTGTTATCATACATACCACAATGCTTTGCCTATGCGCTGTTTGTTACATGTTATCGAAAAAACCAATAAAGATTTTCCAAAAAAAAAAAATAGTTTTAAACTTAGAATCAGAATTCTAGCTGCATATGTAAAAATGGTTAGTTTTATTTGAATGCAGAAAACTGGGTAACTAAAAGTGACATTAGCTGGGGCCTGGCTTAAGGAACTGAATTCTGCCCACCAGCTACCCCCGACAGGAGATGAGACTTGCACTACAGCTGTGTTCCCAGGCCAGCTGCCTTTCGCTGTTCCCACCAAAAGGGATCTGACACTTCTCTGATTGAATTACCTGGGCTCTGCAGGACCAGGGTCCCTCAGGAACAAAGCCCTGTCCTGACTCAGGCAAATGTTTTATTGGTGGGAGTCGTAAATGTGGCTTCCTCCTGGAAGGAAAGGGGAGGAGCACTGCATGTGAGAGCAAGCTGGCTTGGCAGAAACTGGGAGGGGGAGAAACTGGAGACAGAGGCTGAGCTTGAAGAACGTGGAAAAACTGGTTTCTGTACCATGTGACCTGAAAAGACACACCCCTGTAGGCCAGAATATGGTCTTAGAAAAAAGATGAATAACTCATAGTACGGACTTGTCATAATTATTTAAATGATACATAATTCTTGTGATTTTCTGCCCACATTTTAAGAGGTTTTTAGAACCGGTGGCATGATCCGGGGGCAAGCTAGCAGTTAAGAGGGTATTACTTAAAATGTATGCATGTTAAAAGTCTGATACTTCATCAATTAATGCCTGCATGCCTTGCACACATTTGGGTAAATTTGAGTAAGAATCTGATATTGGTAACTTGACCAAAAAGTGAAATATGTTGCCATTTCTCAATGCAAGCTCCCAGGAAGAGCAGATTTGGACAGGGTATACCTCCTGTGATATGTGATGGATGCATGTAATTTTAAACAAATGTGTACCTGTGCAAATATGTCTTTTGGGTCAAAATATAGATTGTGTGTAATTTGACAGGGGTGGGTTCTCTGTACCATAAACAGACCTCATCATGATGACACTTCATTTCATCCCCCCAATCAAGGGGAAGATGATGAAGTGGCCAATGCCAAGTGGAGAGGGGTAGGGCCTAGGAAGCTAGCCTCTCCACCCATTTTCAAAACACATAAAAGCAGACAGTCAGGACAGATAGAGACATTCAATTCCATTTGCTGCGGAGCATGCTGCCGGACCATTCAACATCCAGAGATCCAGACTTCAAATCCATCAATCTCCAGAATCCAGAGAGGCTAGACCAGCAGAGCAGAGCTGACCCAGACCGCTGTTAGCAGAACCAGAGAGCTGACCAAGATCACTGTGAAGAGACCCAGACCAGACCGGAGTCCAGTCCAAAACCTGACCAGATCCGTGGCGAGGCCTAATTCAAAAATATATTGTGAGTACCTAGCAGAACTGTGCAGAACCAATCTCTTAGTTAAAATAATATAATTCAATCTATTTTAATCTAAGTAGAACTGCCTAAAAGCTGTCACCTGTCATTTTCTAGCTGCTAGCTGTCACTTGTCACTTTGAACTTTTAAAATTTCAAATCTGAAAAACGACCTTTACCATATCGCTCATATCTCCGTGACCGTTTGTCTTAGAGACTTGCAGTAACTTTCCTCTGGAAGCTGGGAATCTTGGTTTTTCAACGAACCTAGAACCGCATTCCTACCCCTTACACTTTTGCCGCAATCGCGAAAAACGCACTCGCGAATTTTGCATCGATTTGCAAATTTCTCCACGTGTGAAAACAACAGTTTCCTTGCTTTCCTTGCTAAAAATTCGTTTGCCTCTTAAGAACCATCCCTGAATCATTGCTAGAGTGAGCCTGGACTAATATTAACTAGATACCACTCACCCTGAACCTCTAGAGGGAATTAAAAGCATTTTAGCATATTTTTCACTTCATTGCCAGCACATATAAAAGCATTTTGGGCCTGTGTTTCAAATTCTGTAGTCTAAGCTTGCTGGGGTGAACTGAATTACATTTGATTGCATTTCTGAGAACTGTGTGCTTTCCTTCATTTCCTTGCATTGCATAAAGGGGGGAGGGATTGCAGAAAAAGTGATTACATTGTTTTGTTGAAATCATATTGAGTATTTTCTGTATTGCATTTTCATTCAACATTACATCCATCTGAACTTATATAAAGCATTCTCTACCACCTTATTCTTCTGTTCTATTCACAAGTGTGCTAGTGCAGACTATCCATTATTGATTACTGCTCAGATTCAGTGTGATATCCAATTATTAATTATTATAAAGTGTGATATATATATCTATTTGTTTAAATTATCAAATAAACCTTTTAAACTTTGCAAAACAGAACTACTTCTTGGCTCAAGTGGGGTCAGGGGATTCCAAGAGAGGGGTGTTATATAGGGGTAGTCACCACAGAACGCATGAACTGGACATAAAGATATATCAATAATGGTTTCCATTCAGTATCCAGACTAAGGCATTGACTTAGCTGTAGTGTTGAATTGAATCCTCTTACAAATTGGGGGCTCGAGCGGGACGTTTGGGTTAGATCTATCACTTGTGCAGATTAATACAGTGTGCCAGCTGACCAGATACACATATCCGGTCGGATCACCACGCTGTGTTACGCTGTAAAGCACTCCTCAAAGGAACGCTCTAAGGAAAAGGTCTGTTTTGCAAAAATAAAATACAAACTTCTGTAAGTCAGGAAGGAACTCAAATTCCAGAATGACGACCTTGGTAGAATATGAAAATAAGCCAGAGAGCACTTCTTACATAAGCTATTTGTGAGAGGTGAGTGGACCCATCAGGACCAGACGGTCTGGTTGCAAGCCATCGCACCCACAGATCACGGAAACAGGGTCAGATATATGGAGAGAGCTCAGGGTCCCTTACATGTGGCCCTGAGTGAACTATATATGTCCTCTAAAGCCAAGGAATGAGACACAACAAGATTGGCCAGGGAGCGGCATATTTATATTTACATAGGGAGCCATGCAGGACAAATGTGCTGAAGGCCAAGATCTGGCGAGTAGGCAACTGCTGGCATTACAGAAGGTCCAATCTGACCTGGTCTACTTGCTGAGCAGAGGCTGCAGGGGAGCCAGGAATGCAGAAATGAGAGTAGACAGGCACATCATAAATAAAGAGGATATGGAGCATCCTGCAACAGGAAAAGGCTGACCAGGATACAGAATTTCTAGCCTTGCAGAAGGGCACCAGACAGTTTGACTCCTTACTCAGAGCCAGAAAAAAGCTGGAAGCAAACAATTAGACTTTAACAGGGCATGCACGGAGGCAGGTAGCCACCCTGCAAAGTCATCTAGATGAGTGAAGCAGAGAGCAACAAGCTGATTTGAAAGCCTGGATACCCAGGCAGAGTTTGATGAAGAACGCCAGAAAGCTGGTGGCCTTTCAAAGGCAGAGGGAACGACCTGGCGCACAAATGCAGCTCTTAGTCAGGAAGAGACGCCTTAGGCCAGGAAGTTTGCCATTTAAAAGAAAACAGAAGAAACACTTGCGCCCTGCAGGGCGGGTGACCTCCAAAAAAACCAGAACTTGTAGAACACACCAAGGAGGGTGGAGATGCTCTGGCAAGAAAGGACAGCCAATAGGGACACAGCTAGGAGGTAACCTCCCTGCAGCAAAGCTGGCCGAGTGCTACAGACCAATCAGGAGGCACACGGAGAGAATGAGGAACCTCTGCCAGCACAATGATAGACTCAAACAACAGGTAGCGATGCAAGGAGAGACTGATAGAGTCTAGTAAGGCCTTAATGAGGAACTGAAGCGCAGGCTTTGCATGCAACAGGGAGCAGGGGCGGATAGAGATGAGGTTCGCTGGGCAAAGAGAAACCCTGAGCAAACCCCAGGAGCCCTAGTACCAGAGGCTTTATTTCTCTCAGTCCCCTGGACTCTGCCACCCCCGATGTCCCTGGCGCACATGAGCACAGGGCCACAGGGATGGGCAGATTACTATCCAGCCAGAAGAAGGGGGCTCATAGGCCGTACACCCAGGAATGGAGGCGGGCATCCGGGTATGGCCACCCAGCACAGTGCAATTGATGGGGAACCCCAGGTGAGTAGGCCCATTAAGGGCATCCTGAAAACCTCGCGCCAGTTAGGTCAGTGGGGGGGGTACCCATCAAATCCTGGCAGCAAGAGGGATCTGAAGACTCCTCTGAGTGGTACAGGACACAGGAACAAAGGTCCCCACATTCTGCCAGCCATTCAGGCTCGCAGATACCGGGAAAACCTGGAAGACAGACGGACCTCTGGGAGCAGTGCCTCTGAGTCAGAGATGAATGGACCAGGGTTACCCGACCAAAAGGGCCAATAAGACAAAAAGGGCCTTGCTTAAGGACCCTTAAAGCAGATTAAGGCAATCAAGGACGTCATCACGCCTAATATCATAAGAATGCCAAGTATTCTGTTGGAGAAACTTAAGAGTTGTTTGAGCAAATGATGGAGACTTTCCATTTGAAAGACAGCCAAAGCTGTATCATATGTAAAGTGGACTTATCCCCGAATACAGCCAGTTTTTTGCGGGGCGGAGACCAAAATCATTTAAGATGGGTCCACCTATAAGGCGGGCCATCTTGAAACATTTTTCTACTCATAGAAATCTCAGAGGCTCAAAGGCAACCTACAATTTACAATGTGGAGGTCAGCACAAGAATGTGTGCGGAGTTAAAGCATGCTTTTGACAGACCACAACAAGGGTGCGCAGGATAGCATAGAATGATATAATACGTTTTTCATGCCTTGCCCAAATACTAATGACCAGCTTGTGAGAGAATATTCACAAGAAAGATCTTTAGACTGGTCATTGACAGGCGACCGGATCTATGAGGTGCAGACCAATAGAAAATAAAAATAAGGCACCCAAAAACCCCAAAACCAACAACAGCTGCTGCGCCAAGGTGGAGAGGTAAAGGTCACCCCGTTTTAAGATTGGAGTGGGGGGGCCTAAAAACCCACCTGCACCAAATAATCAGGGCCCAGAAGGCCCTCGGCCAGTCACAGACAGGGAGCCGGGGGCAGCCCCACAAGGGTCCCTCGGCTCTCCTGATTATGTACCGGTTACAAGCGAAACAGACCATTGCGGTTATGTGTGGACTCCCCAGCCCAAAGGGGGGGGATCCAGCAAGCACCTAACGGCCAGAGAATTCCCTCCCAACTTCTCAAGGAGGGAAGAAACTCACGAAAACCCTGGGCAGAACTTTTTCCCCAGGTATCCACCCAATTTCAGCCCAAAATCATCCATCCTTCTTCCCAATCCTGAGCCCAGACAACCTAATAGGAAGAGGGGAGGCCAAGGGTGAGGGGTAAGCAAAATCTTCACAACCGAGCCGTGCTACCAGAGAAGGGATAGCTACCCTTCCGGAATCAGCCCCTGGGAGAAAATAGAGCCCCGTATCAGCTGAGCGGGTTTCCCAGTTAGAGCGGCAGGTCGCAAATATGGCACGGGATCTGGGTCAAATACTGAGGGCAACAGCAGAACCTCAGATGGGCATGCCGGCACAGATGCCCGCAAACTCTGGACCTGGTACTCCAGAATAATGAGGGGGCGACCCCGATAACACACCCGTCCCAGGGAGGAGGCACAAAAGGAAGGGGGGTGTAAAGCCTTGGAGGAAGCCGTCCTCCTCACTTGTAAACAGCCCCTGGAAACCCAGAACCGGAACGAAACAAAATCTCTTGCCCCTGAAAGTCTGCCTCCTAAGGAGCAGAGGGGGGTAGGAGAAACAAAAGACCCAAACAGACTCAGTTTGAGGAGGAGGTACAGATCTTCCAATTTGAGGGAGAGGGATCCTCAGAGGATCCTGGGAAAAGGATCTTCTCCTTCAGAGAGGGGGAACTCCTCCAAAGAAAAATGGGTCCCTAGGGATGCAAATCCAGACTGGGGAGATGTGGAGACTGAGCTACCGCCGCCCACCATCTCATCCCAGAACCAACAGCAAGAAAATCCCTGGTTCAAACCCATCCTGGTGACTGCCTCCAAAAAGGGGGGAGCGGCCCGGAACCGGAGCCAGGGGAACCCACAATGGCTCTGATCTCCAGTTGCCAATTTTTTCTTTCAGATTCCCAAGGCTCTCCACAGAATTCTGCCCAAATCTCTTCGCTAGCGATGTCCAAAACCAGAAAGTTAGCCCACCAGTTGTCCAAAAATGTGCATTATCTGTGCCCCCTTGAGGAGAAGGAGGGAAGATACTATGCCCCGGTA
>CM010929.2:520449044-520524592 GCA_002915635.3 Ambystoma mexicanum
GTCTTTGAAGAAGGACAAGTGTGAGGGAATGCCCACTGTCTATGTGGATGGATGCTCTTACCATGTTGACACGACGGGAGAAAGAACTGGTGGCCGGCGTAGGGAATGCATGGGTGAATGAGTTCCCAGAACCCTCCGCTGGATACAAAATTGGTCCCCGAAGTAGTCAGGTGGCAGAATTGATGGCTGTGCATCAGGCCATCCATCATGCTGGCCAACATCAACTCCACGACTGGTCATAATCACGATTCTATTTATGTACGGAACGGTTCGTGACAACTGGGTATTGGAAACAGAGGATGTATGTGCTAACAAAAACCTTGAAAATGAAGTTGATCAACATTGACATCTGGTCACCTCGAATGAGATGACATTATTGGAAAAAGATCAAGGGTCATTCCAAGTACAAGGACAGCAAAACTGAAATACTTAGTGTCAGCTGCAAAACCGGAGCAGTCCAAGGGGATCTATTGAGATTGGTCCCTGTGGGGGAAATCAGTCATGCTATCACAGTCCAAGCAAATCTCACAAGACTTCAACTTCCAATGGAGCCAGGAGACCCCTGATGCGATTGATTAACCGCTCAGAAAGGGGGGATCCAATATTTGGTAAAATTTACGCACCTTGAGACCCTGAGAAACTTTCCACGAGGATAACGATTACTGGGAAAGAGACTAAAGGGTGTGATGAAATGTCCAAAAATGTTGGATCAAACCGGTTTTAGGGGAAGGAAATCCAAAGCTCGCCCACGATCATGGGTGTTCCAACCTCATTCCGAAAACTGATGTTAAGTCACACCCATGATGCGCCACCGCGGTCAAGGGGGTTTCCACACAACATTGAAATCTTAAGAAAAGGTGCATATCTGGCACAAATGGGGCAGACTGACCAATATTGAAGGGTGTCGTGGTTGTGCACATTTCAGCATCATCCCTCACAACCCGTGGCGCCGCTCCAAAGAAGGGATGACACTGCATGGCAGATTTACAAATCGACTTTGTAAGCACGTGATTCGCTCTGCTAGGGGAATAAGTAACAGTTAACTGTGACATGCTGTTACCCAACAGTGGGAATGTCTCCCAGCCCCAAACTGCAGGCAGAAACGCAGCTGCTTGATGATTAACCACATCTTTTCCCGTTTTGGTCTAACTCAAAGATGAGTCGACAGAAGGTAGCACTTACAAGTGAATGATGACAAAGATGTGGAGATACTGGGGGTCAAAAAGGAAGTTGATATTGCTGACCGACCAGCTCTCTGGGCAGTAGAGAGATAAACGAACATTGTGAGATATTAAAGAAGGTTTGTGGCAATCCTGGGCCAAGTTGGGATATCCGATTACCTCTGTCCTAATGCCTATCAGATTATGCCCTCATCTGCAACCAAAACTCACCATTTGAGTTGATGACTGAGCGCAAGTGGTGCTTCTCAGCATTTGCCTACAGACCCAAGACAGACACAGAATAAATGCCTCCACAACTCACGAGTAAGTGGAGAATTTAAAGGAAACACCTCAACATGCTTTGCTATGCTCAGCGAATCATAGAAAGATCAGCCATAAGCATGAAGACCCACAGACCTGAAGACTAACAGGAAGGAATCAGATGGGGGGACGTCTATCTATACCACTTTCCAAAAACCAGGCCAAACAGCGAAAAATTTTGCCTACATGAAGGACCCTTGAAATATAGACAAATCTCCCCGTGGCTACAAGATCCGATCCCAAAGCGGTTGGAGAGGGGAGAAAAAGTGGGTCCAATAAACCAGTTAAAGTGTCCATCCCACGCACACTCTGCACAACTGAGAATCCCTGGAATCTAGAGGTACTGTCTCAATTAATCGTTCTAACTAAAATATCCTACATATCGCCTATCAAATTCTGAGTTCTCTAATGTGGGTGTTTTCGTTTTTGAATGCAAAAAGAAATGTGCATGTCACATGGATTTTGACTATAAATTTATATGCCACCCCACTATATCAATGGGGGAAAAAATGTCTAGGAATAGATATGCCGCTCTTCCTTTGTCGTCCTAGGAGAAAGAAAACCTGGAGACGGGCAAGGAGGACCGATCCGGAGACCGGGAGCAGAGACGCAAGGGGCCCAGTGTACCGCCCAATACTCCCATCAGGACCGGCGAAGGAGAACGGCGATCCGACCCGATGGAGGAAAAGATGCTAAACTGTGCCATCTATTGGAAGAAGATGAGGAAAAATCCCAGGACTTGCGAGTCCCATCAGTGAAAACAGAATGGCCATCGCAAGAGGGGGGCTTGTGGGATGTTTTTATCACGCATACCAGCCCTACCTCAAAACTGTGCAGTACTGAATGGAAAAACATCATGATGGCCAGAGATTCCCAGAAAATGCCAGGGAAGTGCATGAAGAAATGGCTGCCACCCATTTTGCCGAATGTTAGGGCACAGAAGGGCACTGCCTAAACCCCATTGGACTAACCACACGTAGCCTGAAACCATTGGGAATGGCAATGCTGATTGCAAAAAGCAACCTAAATTGTGGGGAATTCAATTTCTTAAAATCCCAAAAATGGGTGCATTACCAGTACTCACCAACTATCAGAAAGCCGGCGTTTTAAAACAACACCAGACTATTTCTCTTTTTTGTAAAAACTGAATAAATGAACCAAAGCAGCCAAAGAAGACTTACCTGAGAGGTGGATACAATGTAAAGTTATATTTCTGAAGTGACTTGAAGGTTTTATAACAAGACTGGCTGAGCTGTGGATTTCAGCAGTTTAAGTAAATTTGGACTGGAAAGACACTAAAAATCTAAATGTTTAAAAGAAATGAGTGACCTACTTTTGAGTGTCACATAGGTTGTGATTGTTTAAATGTCATAGTTTAAACTTAGAATCAGAATTCTAGCTGGCATATGTAAAAATGGTTAGTTTTATATTGAATGAGAAAACTGGGTAACTAAAGTGACATTAGCTGGGCCTGGCTTAAGGAACTGAATTTCTGCCCACCAGCTACCCCGACAGGAGATGAGACTCGCACTACAGCTGTGTTCCCAGGCCAGCTGCCTTTTGCTGTTCCCACCAAAAGGGATCTGACACTTCTCTGATTGAATTACCTGGGCTCTGCAGGAAATTGAACAAAGCCCTGTCCTGACTCAGGCAAATGTTTTATTGGTGGGAGTCGTAAATGTGGCTTCCTCCTGGAAGGAAAGGGGAGGAGCACTGCATGTGAGAGCAAGCTGGCTTGGCAGAAACTGGGAGGGGGAGAAACTGGAGACAGAGGCTGAGCTTGAAGAAAGTGGAAAAACTGGTTTCTGTACCATGTGACCTGAAAAGACACACCCCTGTAGCCAGAATATGGTCTTAGAAAAAGATGAATAACTCATAGTACGGACTTGTCATAATTATTTAAATGATACCATAATTCTTGTGATTTTTCTGCCCACATTTTAAGAGGTTTTTAGAACCGGTGGCATGATCTGGGGGCAAGCTAGCAGTTAAGAGGGTATTACTTAAAATGTATGCATGTTAAAAGTCTGATACTTCATCAATTAATGCCTGCATGCCTTGCACACATTTGGGTAAATTTGAGTAAGAATCTGATATTGGTAACTTGACCAAAAAGTGAAATATGTTGCCATTTCTCAATGCAAGCTCCCAGGAAGAGCAGATTTGGATAGGTATACCTCCTGTGATATGTGATGGGTGCATGTAATTTTAAACAAATGTGTACCTGTGCAAATATGTCTTTTGGGTCAAAATATAGATTGTGTGTAATTTGACAGGGGTGGGTTCTCTGTACCATAAACAGACCTCATCATGATGACACTTCATTTCATTCCCCCAATCAAGGGGAAGAGTATGAAGTGGCCAATGACAAGTGGAGAGGGGTAGGGCCTTGGAAGCTAGCCTCTCCACCCATTTTCAAAACACATAAAAGCAGACAGTCAGGACAGATAGGGACATTCAATTCCATTTGCTGCGGAGCATGCAGCCGGACCATACAACATCCAGAGATCTAGACTTCAAATCCATCAATCTCCAGAATCCAGAGAGGCTAGACCAGCAGAGCAGAGCTGACCCAGACCGCTGTTAGCAGAACCAGAGAGCTGACCCAGATCACTGTGAAGAGACCCAGACTAGACCGGAGTCCAGTCCAAAACCTGACCAGATCCGTGGCGAGGCCTAATTCAAAAATATATTGTGAGTACCTAGCAGAACTGTGCAGAACCAATCTCTTAGTTAAAATAATATAATTCAATCTATTTTAATCTAAGTAGAACTGCCTAAAAGCTGTCACCTGTCATTTTCTAGCTGCTAGCTGTCACTTGTCACTTTGAACTTTTAAAATTTCAAATCTGAAAAACGACCTTTACCCTATCGCTCATATCTCCGTGACCGTTTGTCTTAGAGACTTGCAGTAACTTTCCTCTGAAAGCTGGGAATCTTGGCTTTTCAAAGAACCTAGAACCGCATTCATACCCACTACAATTTTTTCCGCAATCGCGAAAAACGCACTCGCGAATTTTGCCGCGATTTGCAAATTTCTCCACGTGTGTGTCATGATCTCTGCTTCCAAAAGGTCAGGGTTTTCCTAACTCCCTTGGAAGCAGATCCATAACCCAGGTTCCGAGTGCCAACCAGTCCCAATTGGGACCTTTTGGACCCAGTCCTGGCGCCAGTGGCACCAGGCTCATAAATATGCCCAGTCCCAGCGCTGGAAGCGCCGGGCTCATAATGCTTGGGTGGACTTACCTTCAGCAGACCATGCTGCTTACTTGCCTGCCAGTTGAGCCTCTGATCCTCTTCTGTTTGGAACTACTTTCCTGTTGGGTGGGCTGGAGCCACTCCCTAGATTCAGAACACTGGAACTCTTCTGGAAGGCAGGAACTCTTTTCTTACCAGGAACTCTTTCTTACTTAGGCGTGGCTGTGGAAGGAGACACCTAAGCACTACAGGAGGCTATTTTAAACCACACCGGTGGATGAATCTTGCTTTGCGTTATTCTGCAACCTCTGCAGCAGAACGCTCATCGTGTCTTCTGCATCCGGTCCTGGCCTAAGGAAAAAGGCTTACCATCCTGAATCCAGTCTTCAGCAACACCTATAAAGACAAGAAAGAACAGGTTTAGCATTCCGGCATCTGAAAGGCAAAGGCTTACCATCCTGAATCCAGTCTTCAGCAACACCTATAAAGACAAGAAAGAAACAGGTTAGCATTCCGGCATCTGAAAGCAAAGCTTACCTACTCTTCGTACGCTCCGGAGGCCTCGGCGCTGCATCCCGCATCTGAAAGACAAAAACAAGGTGCGTTTAAAGACATTGGGAACTTTAATACTCACGTGCCATTACTCCTTTCCACATCTTAATCCAGTGGGTATTCCGGCACCCTGCAGCCGCTCCGAACTCGTACCTGCAAAATAAAAAGACAGTTATAGCGCATAGTGAAGCAGGCAACAAGCGCTTACTTACGTGCTTCCAGGCGCTTCTATTCATCACACAGGCTCCATCTTCAACTCACTTCAGCCCATCATCCGCCATCGCCGGAACCCTGCAAAACAAGAGACATCATTACTAAAGACTTTAAAGACATTTGAATGACTCGAAACTTACCGTTCGTGCAGTAAACGATGGACAGCAGTCCTCTGAAGTCAAGAGGCCTGCGCTACCTATCCAGTGAAGAAACTGGTTACAGCACCCTGCCCCGAGGCAGATGGAGAGCTCGGCATTCACTTACCTAAGACATCTTACTCTTGAAGTCAGGCATACAGTGCACAGAGGTCCAGCCCAAAGAGCCAACCGGGTGCTACACATCACCTTTGAAGATACGGTAGTCGCCCAGTCAAGACCGGCGCCTCTGCGAGAATCAGTTGAGCGTTACAGAACGCAAAGCCTACCGCAAAACTCTCGCCCAGGCGCTATGGAAACCTCGGATACTGACCCCCTAGCCCGGTTACTTGGGGAACTAAGGGCAGAAGTGCATGCAGCTCGTCAGGAAACGAATGCTCTAAGAAGGGAACTAAATTATTTCCAAGGAGAGAACAGACAATCTTGCTAGACAAGTGCTACAGTCACAAGCCGGGACAGACCCCGTTACCCGCATCAGGGGCAAATCTTCCTTCAACATCCTCTATGAATCCAGTGCAGATCAACCTACCTGGGAATGTACCTCTGGCTCCGCCGAACGATTTTCTGGTGACCCAAAGAGGTTTGCAGTATTTATCATCAGTGCCGGTTGCACTTCTTATGCCGGCCAGCAGCCTTTCCAAACTGATCAAGCAAAAGTAGCTTTTGTACTTTCGTACCTTAGTGGCAATGCGGCAGACTGGTCGATCCCTCTAGTTAATCAAGATGATCCGGTTCTCCATGATTTTCAAGCCTTTCAGCTTAGTATGGAAAAACTGTTCGCAAGACATTCACAGGGGCAGGCCTTGGACAATGAGCTTCTTTCGTTGCGACAGGGTAATCAAGACCTTTTGGCTTATATTGCATCTTTCAATAGACTAATAGTGGAAACTCAATGGCCTGAGGACAAAAGGATTACGCTGTTTTATAGAGGTCTACGTGGAGAGCTCAAAGACGCTTTAGCCCAAGTAGTGAATCCCCCACAAGACTGTTCGGATTATATAGACTTGGTCGTTCAAATAGATCACAGGCTGCAGAACAGGAAGGCCGATCGTTCCAAGTTTGATGCTCGAGTATTTTCCAAACCGCCAACTCCTTCCAAAGGAGTAGACTCCGGGGAACCCATGCAAATAGGGGGTCTGAAAGGTCCTCTAACACAAAGGGAGCGGGAAAGGAGGAAACAGTTACAATTATGCCTATATTGCGGAAACTCAGGGCACTTTCTTCGAGACTGTCCGGTGAAACCTGCCAAGAAGGCAGTAGGAGCTGCAGTTACCAAAGTTACAAACTCTGAGCAGGGAAACGACCTTGCCCGACAAGAATAGAGGTCCTCTTGCCGAGCGTGAAAACCAGTTCCGTGACCTCGCATTTTGTGATACCTATGGTCCTCATTAGCCCTGATAATCCGGATCGATTACATGCAATTGAAGCTTACGTCGACAGCGGTGCCATCGGCAATTATGTGGATCATGAAATGGTTTTGAGGATGAATCTAACTCTTTGTCCCAAGGCTGAAAGGACGTCATTACTACGGTGAATGGTACGGAGATAGCCTCCGGGCCAGTAACGCATACCACTCAAGAGGTGACGCTAGTAAGTCAAGATGGACACCATGAGAAGATCGTGTTCGATGTGATCAAGGCCCCTCAGTTTCAGATTATTCTAGGAATACCTTGGTTAGAGAAACACAATCCTCTGATCGATTGGCGAGCAAGAACGGTCCAGTTTCCAGAATGTGTCTCTACTTGTCACCCTCCACCTGGTGTTGCACTGGCCGCAATTTCTTCAGAGTCTCCCCAGTTACCTCCCGAATACCTAGAATACCAAGATGTTTTCCGGAAGGATCAGGCTAACTCTCTACCTCCTCATAGGTCTTATGACTGCCAGATAGACCTGATACCTGGATCTACTCCTCCTTGTAGTAGAATTTATGCCCTCACCGAGCCTGAGAACCTTCACCTTCGACAATACCTGGATCAATACCTGGCAAATGGGTTTATTCGTCCTTCCAAGTCCCCTGCTTCTTCAGCTTTGTTCTTCGTTCCAAAAAAGGAAGGAGACCTTAGAACTTGTATCGATTATCGCTCCTGAACCAGATCACCGTTAAGAATAGATATCCGTTACCTTTGATCCCTGAACTCCTGGACCAAGTCAGAAAAGCATGCATATATACAAAGCTGGATCTTAGAGGAGCTTACCACTTGGTACGAGTAAAAGAGGGCGATGAATGGAAGACGGCCTTCCGCACCAAGTATGGGCTATTTGAATATCAGGTCATGCCCTTCGGACTTTGCAATGCCCCGCCGCCTTTCAATATTTTATGAACGATGTCCTCAGAGAGCTCATAGATGTATGTGTTGTTGTTTACATTGACGACATCCTCGTTTATTCTTCATCGGAATCTGAACATCGGAAACACGTGAAAATGGTCCTCGAAAGATTGCGTCAACACAAACTTTCGCTAAGTTGGAAAAATGTGTTTTCAACGTGACTGAAGTTGAATTCTTGGGATTCATATTATCACCTGGCGGAGTGCGTATGGATTCAAAGAAGGTCGATGCAGTTCTCAAATGGCCATCACCATCCTCCGTAAAAGGTGTGCAAAGCATGTTAGGCTTCGCTAACTTTTACTGCAGGTTTATCCCCGAATTCTCTCGAATAGTCCAGCCCATCACTGCCTTGTTAAAGAAAAACAAACGTTTTGAATGGTCTACCGAGGCGGAACAAGCTTTCCAGGATTTGAAGACTAAATTTATCTCTGCACCAATCTTAAAACACCCTCGCCCCGAACTCCCTACATCGTGGAAACTGATGCTTCAAGCCTTGCCATGGGGGCAGTTCTATCACAAAAGGACCCGGTAACCAATCAGTTGCATCCCGTGGCATTTTGGTCCCGTAAATTCTCCGCCTCCTGAAATCAATTACACGATTACTGACAAGGAACTTCTGGCTATCAAGTCTGCCTTTAAGGCTTGGCGGCATTATCTGCTGGGGGCCCGACACACCGTTACTGTGATTACGGATCACCGAAACCTGCAATATTTGAAGACCGCAAAAGCCCAATCCTCTAGACAACTCCGTTGGGCATTATTCTTTGCCGAGTTTGACTTCATAATTACCTATCGACCTGGTACAAAGAACGGTAAAGCCGATGCCCTTTCTCGGATGGGAGTGGAAGAACACTTGGTCAACCTTAAACCTGTACCAATCATTCCCGAACAAAGAATTCTGGGTGTAATCGCCACAGAATCCATAGAGGAAGTTAAGGATAAAGCCAGGCAACTTGTAACTCCAGCAGACATACAGAATTGGCATCTGCAGGGAAAGGACTTTGCAGTAAAGGACAACTTATTGTATTTCCAAGAACGATTATACCTACCCAGCACAGATTTACAGAAAAAAGTAATCTCTTGTTATCACGACTCTTTAATGGAAGGTCATCCCGGTATAGCCAAGACCTCAGAAAAGATCAAGCGCTACTTCTGGTGGCCGTCTTGGAAAAAAGATATCAGAGACTTTATAATGTCCTGTGGAGTATGCGCCCAAAACAAGAGTCAAAAGGAAAGACCAGCAGGCCTCTTACGCCCTATTGACATCCCACCTCGCCCTTGGCATACGCTTTCTATGGACTTCATCACCGATCTACCTCCATGCTCCGGATACAATACGATTCTAGTAATCGTGGACTTATTCTCCAAGATGGCGCATTTCATTCCACTCAAAGGCTTGCCAACAGCAGCAACTCTGGCCCGAGAATTTCTCGAAAACATCGTCCGACTGCACGGTTTTCCTTCGGTTCTAATTTCGGATCGAGGTAGTCAATTTATTTCTCATTTTGGCGAAGTTGCTGTCGGTCGGCTCAAATTGATGTGAGACTATCGACCAGTCACCACCCTCAGACCGACGGACAAACCGAGAGGACCAATCAAACTCTGGAACAGTATTTACGCTGCATGCTGCAACAAACTGAAAAAACTTGGAAAGATATCCTTTGGATAGCCGAGTATGCCTACAATAACTCTGTCCATTCGGGAACTGGGAAAACCCCGTTTTTTCTTTTGTACGGCAGTCACCCTCGAACCTCGGAGTTGGATCCCCTCCAAGATCTTGAAACACCAGCAGTAGACTACCTGCATTCTACAATCACCCAAGCCTTTAAGGAAGCTGTTTCTCACCTTCAAAGGGCTAAAGAACAATACAAGAAAGGAGCAGATCAACATCGGAAGGAAGCCCCTCACTATCAAGTAGGGGATCAAGTCTGGTTATCCACCAAATATCTATCTCTAAAAGGGCCACGGACATTCAACCCAAGATACCTTGGTCCCTATTCCATCACTACCATAGTAAACCCAGTAGCGGTCAAGTTGGACTTGCCCCCGCACATGAAGATACATCCGGTCTTCCACGTCTCTCTATTAAAACCCGTGCAACCTCAAACCCAACTAACCAAATCTCCAAAACCTATCCTAGTGGATGGAGAACTCGAGTTTGAAGTCAAAAGCATTCTGGACTCCAAGATCTCCAAATCTAAACTATTCTACCTAATTGACTGGAAAGGCTACGGCCCCCAAGAGAGATCCTGGGAACCTGCTGAATATGTCCACGCTCCTCGCCTAATCAAAAGATTTCACCGAACATTTCCTGACAAGCCAAAACCCCCGGAGAAGCCCGGTTTGGGAGGGGCCTTGGGGGGGGGGTACTGTCATGATCTCTGCTTCCAAAAGGTCAGGGTTTTCCCAACTCCCTTGGAAGCAGATCCATAACCCAGGTTCCGAGTGCCAACCAGTCCCAATTGGGACCTTTTGGACCCAGTCCTGGCGCCAGTGGCACCAGGCTCATAAATATGCCCAGTCCCAGCGCTGGAAGCGCCGGGCTCATAATGCTTGGGTGGACTTACCTTCAGCAGACCATGCTGCTTACTTGCCTGCCAGTTGAGCCTCTGATCCTCTTCTGTTTGGAACTACTTTTCCTGTTGGGTGGGGCTGGAGCCACTCCCTAGATTCAGAACACTGGAACTCTTCTGGAAGGCAGGAACTCTTTTCTTACCAGGAACTCTTTTCTTACTTAGGCGTGGCTGTGGAAGGAGACACCTAAGCACTACAGGAGGCTATTTAAACCACACCCGGTGGATGAATCTTGCTTGCGTTATTCTGCAACCTCTGCAGCAGAACGCTCATCGTGTCTTCTGCATCCGGTCCTGGGCCTAAGGAAAAAGGCTTACCATCCTGAATCCAGTCTTCAGCAACACCTATAAAGACAAGAAAGAACAGGTTAGCATTCCGGCATCTGAAAGGCAAAGGCTTACCATCCTGAATCCAGTCTTCAGCAACACCTATAAAGACAAGAAAGAACAGGTTAGCATTCCGGCATCTGAAAGGCAAAGGCTTACCTACTCTTCGTACGGTCCGGAGGCCTTCGGCGCTGCATCCCGCATCTGAAAGACAAAACAAGGTGCGTTTAAAGACATTGGGGAACTTTAATACTCACGTGCCATTACTCCTTTCCACATCTAATCCAGTGGGTGTTCCGGCACCCTGCAGCCGCTCCGAACTCGTACCTGCAAAATAAAAAGACAGTTATAGCGCATAGTGAAGCAGGCAACAAGCGCTTACTTACGTGCTTCCAGGCGCTTCTATTCATCACACAGGCTCCATCTTCAACTCACTTCAGCCCGTCATCCGCCATCGCCGGAACCCTGCAAAACAAGAGACATCATTACTAAAGACTTTAAAGACATTTGAATGACTCGAAACTTACCGTTCGTGCAGTAAACGACGGACAGCAGTCCTCTGAAGTCAAGAGGCCTGCGCTACCTATCCAGTGAAGAAACTGGTTACAGCACCCTGCCCCGAGGCAGATGGAGAGCTCGGCATTCACTTACCTAAGACATCTTACTCTTGAAGTCAGGCATACAGTGCACAGAGGTCCAGCCCAAAGAGCCAACCGGGTGCTACACATCACCTTTGAAGATACGGTAGTCGCCCAGTCAAGACCGGCGCCTCTGCGAGAATCAGGTGAGCGTTACAGTGTGAAAACAACAGTTTCCTTCCTTTCCTTGCTAAAAAATTCGTTTGCCTCTTAAGAACCATCCCTGAATCATTGCTAGAGTGAGCCTGGACTAATATTAACTAGATACCACTCACCCTGAACCTCTAGAGGGAATTAAAAGCATTTTAGCATATTTTTCACTTCATTGCCAGCACATATAAAAGCATTTTGGGCCTGTGTTTCAAACTTCTGTAGTCTAAGCTTGCTGGGGTGAACTGAATTACATTTGATTGCATTTCTGAGAACTGTGTGCTTTCCTTCCATTTCCTTGCATTGCATAAAGGAGGGAGGGGATTGCCAGAGAAAAGTGATTACATTGTTTTGTTGAAATCATATTGAGTATTTTCTGTATTGCATTTTCATTCAACATTACATCCATCTGAACTTATATAAAGCATTCTCTACCACCTTATTCTTCTGTTCCTATTCACAAGTGTGCTAGTGCCAGACTATCCATTATTGATTACTGCTCAGATTCAGTGTGATATCCAATTATTAATTATTATAAAGTGTGATATATATATCTATTGTTTAAATTATCAAATAAACCTTTTAAACTTGCAAAACAGAACTACTTCTTGGCTCAAGTGGGGTCAGGGGGATTCCAAGAGAGGGGTGTTATATAGGGGTAGTCATCCAGAATGCATGAACTGGACATAAAGATATATCAATAAGGGTTTCCATTCAGTATCCCAGACTAGGCATTGACTTAGCTGTAGTGTTGAATTGAATCCTCTTACAACTCCAATTCCTGTTTCAATCACTATTATACCTCTGGGGTCTAATCTGATTTCTTGGTGAGCATGCAAGTCTACTCCTGCAGATTCCGTAGTTGCATGTCAGAGCTAAAGCACCTGGTGTAACCTCCCAGTAAACCATAGTCTATTCAACTGAACTAGGTTGCATCTGCACTGCATGTGTTAACAGGCACGTCAAAGGTGTCTCATTCTTAGCCAATGGTCTATTATTTAAAAAGTGCTCAGCATCAAACACACAATCATGCCACCCAACCAGACTGTCATTGCCTGATTTGCACAATTGTTCTTTCAACAGACCATTCATGCGTTCAAACAATGCAGCCATTGTGGATGGTATGGTACATGGTAAAGCCACTCAATATTTCTCTCGGGACATTACTATTGAATCAAATTGCCTTTGAAATGCGTGCCATTGTCACACTGAATTTGCAAAGGCCCGCCATAATACAATATGATTTGATCTAACAATTTAATGGTGTTCAGTTGTGTGGCTCTCTTGCATGGCAGTACCATCAAATATCCAGAATATGTGTTCACAAATGTACATGCATACTGACAACGTTTACTGATTGGCTTAGGACCGATACAATCGTTCTGCCAGATTTGACACAGTCATTTGCCTCTTTGTAACGTGCCCTGAAATATATGAGGGTGGGTCTATGCTGCTGATGTTCACACACAGCGCACTGCAAAATCATCATTTTCCCTACTTCTAAAGGGATACTAATCCCTCAAGCTTGTGCCCACCTGCAAGTAGCTTTATCTCCCATGTGTCCACATTTCTGCCCACTTGTCCAAACACTCAAAACCTCCCTCCTGAGCCACTGCACCCACAGAGGAAATGTTGGTGTGTTTGTATGCAACATAATTGAACCAACGTTCTAATGAGTCAGTAGTTCAGTGTCCCTCAACATGATACATTGTTACTTCACTTTGTGATAGAATTCCATAGATATCTTGCCACATTCCCTTTCCCCACAATTCTTTGGAATACTTTTTCCACTCATTCTTTTGCGATGTCGACAGCCACAGAGCTAGCCCATGGCCACTGGCCATGAATCTGTGTTCAAATGACATTGACCAGTGTTTCTTGTTTCAAAGCTTGGTATACTGCAAAACGTTTTGCAAACTGACTGCTCTTCCCTAAGCCTGATGTTTCTAGAATCTTTTTTGTCTTGGGATTATATGACACTGCTTTCCAGTAGCGCTCAGTTCCTATGTAGCGAGCAGAGCCAGTGGTAAACCAGGAATGTTCTATTTGCTCCAATGTCATATCCCCATAAGGTATTCCGAATTTCACTGGAGACTCAGGCATTTCTGTCACTTCCTGTGGTATTTTGCCTACAGGTGGTATATTAGCCACTTGCACATGTATTTTCACAAACTAGCCTTTCCTGATGTTGCTCTGTCTTGGATATACCATTTCCATTTGATTATATTGGCTTCTGAAACATGTCATATCCTGTGTGTTATAGGAGAGCTCCACACCCACTGCACAATCAGGATTTTCAGGCTTGATCAGTACATCATGACCCACTGTCAGTTGTTCCATATCAATAAGGCCCCAATAACACACTAGCAGTTGCTTCGCAAATGGTGTCTACTGATCACCAGCCTTGGGTAATTTGTGACTCCAAAATACCAAAGGAAATCGCTTTTTGTCTTGCTTTTTCCATAGGCTCAAGTTAGCATAATTTCCTTTTACAAAAATTCCCAAATCAAAAGCTCTTTGCAGCTCCTTGCTCCACTCAAACTCATATTTCTTTTGTGCCATTTTGTAAAGTGGTGTCAGAATTTTCCCTAAATGTGGCATATGCTGTCTCCAAAATACAAACAGTCCTATAAACTGTTGAGCTTGTTTCTTGTTCACTGCCGTGGTAAATTCAAGTATCTTTTGCCTGGCTTTCGGAACCTACCATCTCTCAATGCCCATTATGCCACAAAATTCCCCAAAATACCACAGTCTCAGCTGGCCCTTGAATTTTGTTTGGGTTAATTTCCCAGCCTTCCTTCTTCAGCCTGTCAATAATTGCTTCCAACAGATTATGCACACTTCGCTCATCCTTGGCCTCATCATTGAAATGTGAGATTTGTATGTCAGGCTTACATGGTATCTTATCTTATCTAAATGTTCTGCCACCAGCCGGTGACAGAGGGTTGGGCTATGTAAGTAACTCATAGGCAATCTTGTGAAGGCGTACTAATGCCCACTAGAGGAAAATTAAAATGTCTGCTCAGCAAATGGTACAGAGAAAAAGTCATTCGCCAAATCTAATACAGCGTACGAGATTCCCTCAAATGTCTGTATGTTCTTAATCAAGGTGACAGTATCTGGGACTGCAGGAACAAAAGGGGGAGTGTATTTATTCAATTCTCTATATTCCACAGTCATTCTCCAGCTCCCATCCCCCTTTGTCACAGGCCAGACCAGATTATTCCAAGCAGTAGAGACTGGCCGCAATATTTCTGCCACTACATATTCTTTAATGGTGTCTAAAATGTCCTTATGACCCCCAGGAATGTGCTTTTGCTCCATAGACATACGCTTTGTGGACAAAGGCACATGCTCCTGAGGGATTTTGACTACAATAACAGGTGTACAAGTTAATGCATTTACGCCAAACTGATATATTTTTCCTCCTAGTTTTTCCTCCGAGTTTTGAAGTGAACCCTTCCAAAATGTAAAAAACGAATTATATACTCACGTATGGGGACAATCAGAACTTGATATTTCAGTTTTTTCAAATTGCCTATTTTCATTTCCTCTCCTGTCTGTACAGCTGGTCTTTCCTTTCCCCCAGCCCAGTAATGGTAAAGTGTCAACCTTTAAATCTTGAAGGATTTCCATGAATCAATGAGGCCTTCGCCCCGGTATCTATTAAAGCTTACACCTCTTGAGTGTTTCCAGGCTTTCAAATATCTTAATATTAACATGAGGTCATCTGTGAACTTTCATATGAGCTGAAATTGCTGGGACTGCCCATAATCCTAGTTTGTAATGAGTGTATCCAGATTCAGCATCTAATATTTCACTCACTGTTTTTCTTAACTCAGAATATATTGGCTGGTACTGGGAAGGGATCCCCATAGACCCTTCTCCCGGCTCAGCCTCAGGAGGCACTGAAGGTGAAGTGTCCCTTTTCTGCTTGGTCACCACCTGTCTCTTAACTTATTTCTAGTGCGCCTTCCCAGCAAGCACTCTCTTTTTATCAATCTCATACCTGTCCCTGGTGTCAATATCATCAATCTTCTCCCGTGGCACACGTTCTTTCAACAATGCCAAAAACATGTCTGTTCTTGACACTCAGGAGTCTCCACTATCTTGTCTCCTACCTTCTGTTCTTCTCTCACTGCGCCCCTCTCTTGCGCGTGGTCTGTCCTCGCCTTTCACCCGTTTACCCAGACATGGCATGCCCACTAACAAAGTAATAATGACACTCTTATTTGCATGTGGGGAAGTTCTTATGACCATATTTCTGGTTGACACTGATAATGGCACCATCCCCATATGTACCGATTCATCTACATTAACTGTTTCCTTCATAGAATGTTCTCTGATGTTCTGCACTGCCACCTTCAATGTATACTACTTCTTTTCCTCAGTAGGCCAAACTGTATTGATAGGATATTTGTGGTTACACTTTTGGGCCACTAGGTGCAACAGAGATACCTGTGACGTTTGTCCCTAGTTACTGGCTTAGCAGTAACAACCTTTTCATCCTGTTTTAATTCAGATTCTGCTCTTACCTCTGTGCTATACTCTGAGTCAGTAGAATTCCAAATATCACCATCCCATTTATCAGGATCCCAATCTGTCCCTGCAGTGGCAATGATAGCAGCAACTTTCCGTTTGTTGACACTGCCACAATTCTTTCTATATTTATATCGAGCATCTTTGACAGCCACCTTTTCAGGAACTTCCTGATATTTCTGTGCTTTATCATGCCAGATTTTCAATTGTAACTGCTACATCAGAGAAATGTGCTTCTCAACAGCTAAATCCTTTTCCAAGCTCAAAATATCTTTGCATAATTCAACATTCCTCTAGTGCATTTTTCTATATGCATGCAATAGATTCCACCCACGTCACCCAAGAGCAGTGAATTCTTTCCCTTTTTCCACATGGAAAAAGTTGTTGTAACAACGGATTGAAAAGTCTGTTGTAAACAAGACATTAACTCAGCGGGCCCGGTCATACCAAAACCTTCCTCCCATGGCTTGCAAAGCTCAGAACTGCATGCCCATTCCTTTGCCATCTTATCATATGAGCCCTTCGCCCAGCTAGTAATAACAACACTAAGATAATCTGTGCCTGCAGGAGACATCATATCTCTCTTCTTAAACAGGATATTCATATTTACAGAAATGTACAATGATCTGTCAAAATAACGTATTCACAGCAGCCTGAACACAGTCACGCAAAGCACACACATACAAAGTGCCCATTACCAAAGCAAGACTCTCACTTCAAAGAAAGAGGGATAAAGATTAAAAGTGTACATTTTGCCTTTCAATGGACAAGCACAGATTATGTTTTGGTTCTTATTAGTTCACAGTGATATTTTTTCACAGCCCAAAACACAATTAAAAGAGTCATGTTACATACTCAAAGGCAATAATCGACATAACACTCTTAGCTAACATGTAAAATGGCTCTTTATGGCTGTTTATTCACAAATCAGCATTCATAAAAGAATAAATACAGTAAAAAGAATACATGATTTTTTAAAAATACTTCAACGTTAAAGCAGCAGCTGCAAAACTCGTCATCTCGTCAGAACTGCACTGGAAAGCCCTGCAGCAGGCAGAGAGATTCTGGCTTAATAGGCAGAGAAAGCTGTGTGTTCACTCTTTCTCTGAAGTTTCTGTCCATCTGCCTAATCTGGTGCTCTCTGTTTTAAAGCTCTCACAAATGCAGGATGGCATTTCCCAGAAATGACTCTCAAAGTCTGCTTGTTGCTAATTTCCATGGATCCTCAGCCGAAATTACCCATGGCAACCTCAAGAGGTAAACTCTTCCCTTTTCCCATAAAAGTGCGAAAAAACAGCATTACTTTCCTTCAGCTCTACAACATTATCAGACACCAGCTTGCAAACTTTATTCAAAACAGTCCTTGAAGCAATGCAGACAAAAATAGGCAAGAAAAACATGTTTTTCTAGTGATCCAGAGTTCACATTAAAATGCAGCTTACCCTGAGGCCTGACGAGAATGTCCATTATGACTCTAAGCAGACCCAGAATGCATTTCACAAAGACGCCATGTTTTTTGGTCAAAAGCATTATAACTCAAAAGCATTACAATGGTACAATTCTCCTGACATGAGATGTCAGTTGGGGGAAACCTGGAAACCACATTATCATGCACCAAGAGACATTGTAAGAGAATTAAAAAGGCAAGAATTGTGCATTTCTCCTGACATGAAATGTCAGTTGGGGGAAATTTGGGGCACACACTGCCAAGATCCAAGAGAGATTGAACAAAAGGTTGAGAGACAGAGCGTGAGCAAACCCTCATATATGAAATATCTGCGTGCAATGAATTGGTGCACGTAACTACTCAAGTGAACAAGTTCTGTTATTGCAGAAGCATAATTGTGTGATACCTAAAGTGAAAGAAAGATTGTAGAAAGACCTGAGAAGAGTATCAGGTAGTAGTCCAGATACCTGGCAGCCGAGTTCTTTTGGAAATCTAGCTGAGGTAAAAAAGAGATATTCCTGGCAGGAGAGTAAACTAGGATATCAAGTGTTTATCAGTTAAATAAGTTGAGAGATTCCTGTCAGGGGAGTATAGCAGGAAAGGAACAATTGTATGAAAAAGACATTCGATTTGGCCATCTTGAGAAAAATGTTCTATGGAAAAGATATTTGGTTTGGGCATCCTGAGAAAGGTGTTCTATGGGAAAGACATTTGTTTTTGCCATCCTGACAAACGTGTTCTATGAAAGATACATTTGGTGCTGTCATTCTAAGAAAAGTAATCTGTGGAGAAGATAAGTGTTTTGTTATTCTGACAACAGTATTCTGTGGATGAAACATTTTGCTTTACCAAGGAAGATGCTTTGTGTGGAAAAGACATTTTTCATTTATTTGTTACAAGCATTATTAGAACCACATAGTCACACAGACTTCCTGAATTGGTTCAGGGGAAGGGAGCGACCTTCTGAATAAAAGGATTGCCTTTATTAGAATTACTTATTTTAAACTTTAACATTATAACTTGCTGGTTTGCAATCATAAACAATTACCTTGCACATGTTTGTATATGCTAGTGGGAGAGTCAGATACCGTTCTGACACAAGGTCAACTTGCTTTAGTATTAGTATCACAGGTAGGGGCATTCTCATTAGGATAGGGAAAGATGGGCCTTTATACCACCCTTTTTGGTTAATAAACATGGCAAATGTTGAGAACCCTACAACTTTGTACCAGTCTCTCATTTCTGACCCCTCACAATCCCTACACCATCAGGTCTGTATTCTCCCTCCAACCCTTTAAGTCTCCATTGGTCAACTTCCCACATCAGAATCACTAGTCCACCCTTCCACCATCTTATCCATAATTTCCTGTGTTTCCCCTTACAGAGGTATAGACAGGGAAAAAACCTGAGAGGGCAAGGCCCACCAACTATCTGAAAATGCCCACTTAGGAGCCCAATGTGGGCATCTTCAGATGTTAATGTAAATGTGGTGGGCTGAACTGCATTAGCTTCAGGCCCCCCGTGTTAGACAATTCTGGCTACACTTCTGTGTCCCCATAAGGTTCCAATGTTCCGCATCAACTCAGTTCCCACTGTCCACCTCCAAATCACAGCCACAAGGTACCCCCACTCCAATCCCCTCAGCAGTTTCTCTGGGCACACCCCCTTCAACAGGTCCCTAATAACTCATCACCAATTCAAGCCCCTAATTTCCAGACTTCCCCATTAAATACCCAATGCCCCATAACCCATCAGACTCCCAGCAACTACCCTCTACATCAGATTATCAGAGCCCCACTCACCTCATCATTCCCCTAATGTTGATGCGGTTGCCATTAGTTCCACAATGTCCACCCTCCCTTTTAAGAGATCCTGGTGCCCACCTAACCCATCAACTGCACCTTGAATCCTCTTCACATTTAACTGGCATTTACCCTTCACCCCATTGTGACTCTAGTGCCCACAACACACACCAGTCCACCCATTAAGTCCTTAGTAGCCACCTACCTAGATGGATTCTACTAATCACTATTCTATCCAATCCCGGGTTCTCACTTCTTTCAAGCTCCCAATTTCATCCCTCCCTCTCCCTCAGGTGCCTGGTAAACCCTCTACCTTCAGGATACCAGTTGAACCCACAACCATCAAGCCATGGGTGTCCAACTCGCAATCACATCTCCAATGCCTATCTTCTATCCATCTTCTCCCATGTGTCTCCTTCCCTATGACATCACAAAGCTTGTACACTACATGGTCTCTGGGTCCATCTCACCCAATAGCTCTGCAATGCCTTCAACATCTCCATAAACACAGCGTCCCTGACGCAATTGGTTGGCACGTTCCTATCTTACCCTGTTGTGCCGAATGCTCCCACAGTCTTTTAAGTAATCAAAGCTCACGTTATGTAGTCTTCACTGCTCATTTCCTCAAAACACGTCTCATCCGCTCATAAGTATTATTTTTGGTTCATTTTATTTTGATGCAGTGCCTCATTAAAAAATACACAAAGGCACCTAAGACTTAAAACATAAATTAAATAAGATACACTTTAAATTTGGATACCGAAAGAGAAAAATGAAATACCAGTGTAATCTAAAGGTAGAAAAGGAAATACTACATTGTAAAATGTGAATTTCACCTAGTCGTGCCACAATATGATGCGTTTTAAGTCGTGGATGATGGCTACGAAGACTAACCAGAAGAATGCATGTGCAACAATGTCCCTTATGCATACGATCCATTATATGTAAGAGTTAACAGAGAGTTAACAAATAAATATCTGAAACACACTATGGAAATGTCATTATTTTTTCCAAAAATAAAGATATGTCACCAGCTGCAAAGTGTCTAGTATTACATTATGGAATGGTGCCTTTTGCCCCCTTGCAAGGCATTGATTGGCACCTTTTCAGATAGGAAATGTCTGCCTACCTGGGATGTACGTGCCAATTTGCCCTAATTATTAAGTCACCAATCACTGATGCATATACCCAACCCAATAACTACTCTATAAAAAAATGGAAATCCAGAGAACCTTGTCATCATCTCCTCCTGTACCCCAAGGAGCCTTGAAATGACTGCTGTTGAAGCCTTCATTCACTCTGTATACACTGCAACATGAGAGCGGCTTCACACCGCGGCACCTTCTACTTTTCTTGTACTGCACAATGCCTTCAATCATCATTGAAGAGATGGGTGCTAAGCTGAATAAGCCTTTCAGCACTAGGTGTGACATTAAAGAAATGATTCATCTTTGTGAACTGTTAAATAAAAAAAACATTTCAGGTTTGACAGCAGGTGTTTATGCTGCTCAGGTTCTGTTTAAAAGAAAATGCATGACAGGGTTGGGAATGACCCGCTCATTTACTGAATCGGCTTGCGCCTATTCCAAATAGGCGCAAGGGAATGTGACACATTTCTGGCATTACAAAGAGTAGGGGGTTTGTGATGCACTTCGAAATACCCAGAAATGCCCCCTCATGTGCCCAAATGTGCAAAAGGGGTGAAAAAGGACCCCCCCGAATGTCCACTTGTTTGCTCTTCACATTCAGCCACACTTTCGAAATACGACAGTATTTGTGGCGCAAATTATGCTCTGTGCAAGTGCATCTCATCACCTGTGTAAAACAAAAATCATGTCATCCACAAAAGTGACCTGCATGTTTCAGGGGGACTGTGAAGCAACACAAATGCTGGCCTGGCCGCCTTTACTGCGTGCATTCATGTTAGGAGCATGCTCCAGACAGTGATATACGACTGATTGCCTGCACCAACATGGGTGCTAGGAACGCATACACAATGAGGGTCACTTTGCTCATAGCGCTCCAGTTCCATTTAAAAGAAAATCCATGACAGGGTTGGCAATCACCCTTCTGTGAATTCTGCAGTGCCCATTTCAAATAGCTGCAGGGGAATGTGACTATTTTTCGCACATTCCAAAGAGCACATTGTTTTTGGATTGAAGTTCTGAATGTGCTGAAACACCCCCATAACTGTGTGACTCTGCAAAGGGGGTAAAAAAAAGGGCATCAGAATGTGCATATCGGTGATCCACACATTCAAGTGCCCTTTGAGAAGAGGGCAAACATTTGTTTGGCAAAAGTGATAAGATGTGCAAGCAAATCTCCTCACTTGTGCCAAAACGTGTTGAGACTTTTAAACATTTTTCAGGCCAATTCAAGCAACAGGCACCTATGGCTCGAATTGGGTCGAGCTGATTTGAGCCTAATTAAGCATTTACCGAAAGGGATCGATTCAACTCATGAGCCATCTCTATGGATGCTGAAATGGCGCAAGTCTATTATATCCTTTTCCTCAAATAGTTCATCTGGCATTCGACTTGAGCAATTTAAGACTCACTCATCCCTAAATCGCACTCACATGTGAGGATCATTCAGGAGCAATGAGTTCTTTGTAGTTTTGTACAGTATAGTGTAGGTTGTGGGGGCGTTCTACTGTACTATGTTATCCACATGCACTGTATTTGCGAAGTGCAAAGTCCGCTGTGCTTCTTGCAAGTCTTTGAATACTAACATTCCTTTTCCCTTGATGTACTTTAAGGTGCTTCTAGGAGATCATTAAATCCCTGTTTCTGAGGGATAATGAAACACTGTGTACCAGCTCACGTCTCTGCTAACCTCAAGTCACAAGAATCGAGTTCCAGAGTAAGTTACTATTCTCTATGAGCTTTGTGATGGGCATGCTGGACTGCAACATGAGCCAGACCTTACAGCTGTCCTTGCAGACTGAGAGGGGGCGACATGACTTTGGCTCTGTGCTGTAGTGTGCATATGTGAAGTGTTTATATTTACCTACGTAATAGTAATGAATTGTTTCTATGAAACTGTATGCGCTGGTGCAGTGAGGGATGTGTTTCTGTCACCCGGGGTCCTAAAGACGGAACTGTACCTTCTGAACAGTTTTATATGCATTTATTATGAACAGTAAAGTATTTATGCATATGGTTACAATCGTGGTTGTCACCTCAGATCTGTGAAGTGCATAAGGAGAAGCAAGTGTTGCACAAAGAAACTTCATTGAGATAGGCAAGGACTTCACTGGCAAGCTGTCCAATGATGGGAGCGTCTCCGAGCAGGCCCAGGACACAGAGCCATCGAGTCATTTTTCACAATATACAGACACAGCCTACTTCCATGAGAACATTGGGCCTCATTACGACCCAGGCGCTGGACCATGGTGCTATGGTCCATGCCGGTCTCCGGCATGGTGGATGGCGGAATTACCGCCCCATCACAAGGTTGGCGGGGGCGGTAATTCCCCATTCACCATTTGCCCTTCCCCATTCCCATTTTGCCCCATAGGGCACAATGGGAATGGGGAAGGCGCTAATTACGCACCGTAAATTACGGTTGCCGTAATTAGCTCCAAGGTCCCTTAGCGGGTTGGATTATAACGCCTGCAAAAAGCAGGCGTTAAAGCCTCCAACCGCTAAGGGACCTTGTAATCAGGCGCTAATGGTTTAACGGCGCCGACGCTCTTTACGGCGCCGTTAAACCATTAGCGCCAGGGTCGTAATGAGGCCCATCGTCTTTGGGGTGCTGGCGCTGTACGTGAAAAACGTTCTTAGTCTGCAAAACATAAATACAAATTCATTCAAAACTTTCCTCAAATCACATCATAAAGTCAAAAGTATAAACATTTTTTTAATAGATGGCACGCTATATATGAATTTACTTTAAGAATATATATTTATTGTGACACATTAAAAAAAGTAGACTTAATTTCCAAGCTCTCTAAATACAATTTCAAACAACAAACACCATCATCCTGCTAGCCTTTGCTGTACAAATATATGGGGCTTAACAAACTAAAAGTGGTTCTCTAAGTGTCTAAGTAGCTTGACATTTGAAAGAGGCAGCAGCCAGCATTATCTGAAGATCAAATGTAAAGGACGTATGACCAAAAAGTGCAATGTCCCCTCTTGTTCTTGTGCAATATGGGCATTTGCCATGTTATTTAAGTTTATTCGGGACTCACAATCCCTTCAAGCTAAATACATGCATGCATCCAAATAAAACGTAGCTTTGAAGGGGTAATTATCACGAATACCAGAAAATCGTTTTAAACATTTTAAAAAGATACCTTATTCAAAAGTAAGAATAATTTAACGTGGCTACCGTATTTAGTGCATTTTAACAACCAACGCCAAAACACGATTCACACCTCCCTATTTCAGATTCTTAAACCAATGGGAGAAACTCCAATTTCTTGGTTCAAAATACAACAATACCATGACCACGTTTGGAAAAAGAACACACAATTTTGGAACCATATACACTTTTTAAAGTGGGAATAATACAAAATGCCCATGATTCTTACCACACAATACAGTGGAAGTTCACCTGAAACACTGTTAGAAAATGCAGGCTTCCAACCATGTTCAAATAAATTCAATGCAGTCTCCCTAATCAATCTCACAAATAAGTCTTGTATGATAACATAAGAATACAAGTTCCACAGATCGCTACCCCAATCTTACACACAATTCACGTGAGCACTGAGAATCAGTTCAATATGGGACTACTACACACTGCTAAGCAGAGCCAAGGGGTCAGTAACAATTTAGACACATTTTATTCAAAAAACAAAATTCAAAACACTAAAAAGTGAACATAAGCACAGTTTCAACATGGTGTCCAAAATACACATATGCAAACCACTATTTAGACAAATTGTGGAATCGTCTGTCTCTACTACTCAAAACAGTATTGTTTCGTGTGCTGTTAGTAGCACACGTGAGAGAACTCTTAACAATGGTAGTCATGAGATAGCACTCTCTGTTGGGTGTCAATACAGTGTTGTGTTTCTGGGTCAAACGAAAACACATATGTGAATAGATCTATTCCTCTTTTCTGTGCACCCTTGAATCGGTCTTCAGGACACAAAATAGTACTAGGATAAGTGGATACCTTAGGCTTCTCCCAGCACATGTTGTTTTGCAACACAGACACTAAATGAGGGATCAACATAAAACATTTTTGGGGAAATATCACATCTATTACAAATGTTGTTGTAAACTGAACTGTGCCCTATATCACCGACCTTCAATTCCTTTGCTGTGTGTAGAGCTGAATTTTCAATGGCATCATTCAATGAAGCCATCAGATTATCTGTGTTATTCGAGATATGAGACAGAAGGAGGGACTTCTTTAGTCTTTCTTCTTTGCGTGAACATTTTTAAAAAAATTGTTGAATAAAATGTGTCTACATTGTTGCTGACCGCCTGGCTCTGCTTAGCAATGTCTAGTAGGCCCATATTGAACCGATTCTCAGTGCCCACGTCCATTGTGTATAAGAGTGGGGTAGCAATCTGTTGAACCTGTTGTATTGATATGTCCCTGTCCTCATCCACAAGCCCCCCAATAACAAAAAAGAGGACTCTTCTACTCCAATAGCATTGTTACCCCTTGTATGATAACATGACATCACTATTCAAAACATGCCCCTCCCATTTAAATTATCATATATGGATGACTGTTCTGAATAAGAGTTATTTTAATATGTTTGCTAACTTTAAATTAAATGTCTAAACATGTCAAAGGTATTTAAAAGATGTTCACATATATTGCACTGATATTGTAGTGGCCAGTTAAAACAGTGTTAGAGTGATGACTTTTGGTCAATGTGTTTTAATTTCAGCAATGCTTTTGAGAATCGGAACAATTAAATGTGCTTAAATGACTTTTAATTTTTTAGGGACCAGTCAAAGTGGAACCCAGCTTCAAACCATTCAATGGCTTTCATTTTTCTGACCAGCGGTCTTTCCTGGCTCTCTGCATACTAAAGAGAGACTAATTAAGTAAGAGCAGAGCTAGAGCTTCAATCCCTGTATTCCTCAATAAAATGGAAGTCACTATCATTACTAAGGAAGTTCTCACTGTAAATCTCAGCCATAGGATACAAAATACGTGCAACACAAGAAACGGTAAAGAGTGCCGTTTTGCTCAACTCCTGGAAAATAGAATGGGACAAACAACTATACATAATAGACTCAACTTTGGAAGAACTACTACAGAACCCAAAACGAGTGTCGGAAAAACTAAAAAGACATGATTAGATCCTCACAAGAGAAGCACAACTTTCATATAAGCTGTCAAACCCTGCGGCTAACGAACATAGAAAAAGAGACACCGTCCTGCAATATGTTAAGAAATTCCCCTCAAATCATCTCCTTGACAGGAAGATGCAAATCAGACTTGGAGTTTTTCTGATAAACAAATTCAAGCACGAAACAGGTAAACGTTGAATAAATGAAGGATCATGTAGATTCGGAAATAAGCTCACTACAGCAGAATCCACAAAACACCTACTACTCGAGTGTACTGCAGTGGCAGCAGAAATAACGAAATGTCTCAATAGGCACATGACACCATTCAAAGTGAAATCAACGGATGAATGATTGGAAGACTTTACACTTGGACGGAATCAGCGATTTACCTGTGCTGGAATACACATTTTAGACAGTCTTTTGAAAAATAAAAAACACAGCCCAAGAAGTGATATAAAGAAGAAGAGATGTCAATGACCAGTGATAAACACATTAAGTGAAAACGAAGGTTTATATGGATCCAGCACTGAATGAGGATCAACTTTCAAGATTGACTGAGGCTGGAAAGTTAATGGACAAATGATATCTAGTCAATCTGAAATGTGATAAAAGTTTTTCTGGTTTTAAAATGAAATCACAATAAAAAATAAAAAAAATAAAAAAATAGGTTTGCCTTTTTAAAGCATCCTTACCACTCACACTTCAGGCATTCTGATGCGGCACAGTTCTTGTTTTAAAGAGCTATGATTGCTTCCTTTACACAAGGAAATAGTATAAAAATTAATCTATCAAAGCTCTGATTGGCTGGGAACATTAAACATGAAACAGCATGCACATATACATGTCATATGTCAGAACTCCTTCTATCTCTGTTAAAGGGCACATGCTCATTTCTATCCTCTTCTTAAAAACTCACTTTTATGACATCACTACCTGATAGTTTTGCTAGAATACTGTAATCCTTAATAAAGTAGATTTTCAAACCTTGAATATAATTCTAAATAGTGATATTATATCTGTGGGTACATGCAACTTAAATTACAATGGGCCTCATTACGACCCAGGCTGTAAGTTACCGCCTGGGTCGTACCTTTACCACCATGGCGTAAACTACGTTTACGCCATGGTGGTTGGCAGACTTACCGCCCCTTTCCGAGGTTGGCGGGGCGGTAAGTACCCAATCCCCATTTACCCTTCCCCATTCCCATTTTTGCCCCAAAGGGCATAATGGGAGTGGGGAAGGCGTTAATTACGCCACCGTAAATTACGGTGGCGTAATTAACATCAAGGTCCCTTAGCGCCATGGATTTTAACACCTGCTAAAAGCAGGTGTTAAAACCTCCATGGCGCTGAGGGACCTCGGAATCAGGCGGTAAGGGTCGGCGCTGTTTACGCCGCCGTAAACCCCTTACCGCCTGAGTCGTAATGAGGCCCAATAACTCTGATGCTCCTGCAATGCAAAAAACAAAAACTATTTCAAACGTTTCTCTGCAGTTATAAATTTGCTGCATTGATATAAGAAATATATATTATGAAATTGCAAATCTCACCCTTCACGACTATATATACTTTATTTTTCTCACATCAAATTTTGAGTTATCACAGATGTTTTTAAATACATTAGGTATTTTTTATTTAAATGTCGTGCTTTACTTTCTGTCAGACAACAGGTCAGATTTGAACATACGGGCCAAATGCAGGTGTCCATTTAGTTACTCATTTTTCTATTTTTTGTTTTTAGTGCATATGCACCTTCACACATGTTTTTAAATATACTTCTTAAAACTAAAGCATCTTACAACAAAATTACATTAAAACCATATTAAAACAAAAACAACACTTCTATATATAAACATTTACACATCACTTCTTCTTCTTTTACATGATAGAATAGACTTAATTATTATCATAAAACAAGACATTATCGAAAAACCTTTTTTTTTACCAGTAACTGTATGAGTGCATCAAAGAAAGAGATAAGAAAAAAGAAAACAGACATTGTCTTTGCTTTTAGTATTATTCTGTCCTGTGAGCATCTAATTCTATTTCAATATGATAAAAGAAGCAAACAGTAGCTATAATTACGGCATTGCTTCTACCCCACATGCATCTTAGCCAGAAAAGATTTCTGGCTCATATCGTGTTTGCATTCTTGAAATCTTTTAGCATATGTATTCTGATTTGTTCAAACCATGGGCAGAAAAGGAAGAGATGTTTTAGGGTTTCCACAGCGTTGATAGAGCGACATAATCGACATAGTGTGTTGTTTGAGGATTCAGCGTTGGAATGCCAATGCTTAGTCCGTGCTTTTGTATGAAATGTTACTCTTCGATTTTCAGTAAAATGCTAATAGATAAGTTCAAACACGGTTTTAGTGGCAGGTGGGATATTAGTCTTAGAGGCTGGAGGTTATAGCTTATATTGAATATATAGCCTAACGTCCAGAATTCTGCTTAACTGTTTTTCGGCTGACATGTAAAGTGGCACTATCACAGTTTCATCTATGTCTTATTGAGAAGGATTCTAATTAGACAATAACACTTAGCATTCTTTTACTGGACCAAGACCCTTTGGAAAGGTTTAATGGGTCAGCAATAATGTTCAGGGTAGACACATAATCGATTTTTATGTGCTAAAAGACCACAAAACCTGTCAAATGTTCCTATATTTAAAGATAATTTTGATAAAGTGGTTGGAAGTCTGTTTTTGAAATGGGTAACAACATTATTTCAGACCATGATGCAGGAGTTTTCATATGGTGTCAGGAAGGGCAAAAACGCTTGCAATTTTCTGATTAATTGCAGTTACAGCAAAACAAAACCTGCCTTTACCTCTTTTTCATTTAAGTGAACAAACAGATGTGCTCAACTGCTAACCCACAAATATCCTGTTACATGCTTAAACACATGTTTCTTTCACACGAGAAATATCACTTGTAATGGAAAATGATCTTCTCTGTATTTTTTATTTTCATATCAAAATACATGCTCACACTGGCTCTGCAGCAACCCCACTGTGTTTCCAGAGGTGGAAATAACATTAACAAAGTAATTCCCTACGGTAACTATTTTTTGCAAGAACATCATTTGGTCTAAGGCTTAGTATTACATTTTCATTTTTACATGTACATTTAATTCAGGGCTCAAAACACCCTGAAAACATTAACATCAACATCAAGATCCACAATGCCTGATGTCTTGTTCTGAAATTCCAATAATACAATTTAATATGATTGTCTTTGATAGCTATACATGCTACATGAGAAGAGTCTGAACTTTGGATCTTCTTTTGTAATCCCTGCTCCTTCTTCCACCTAACAAGTCCTGCAATTTCCTTTGGATGTTTTAGAGGTGGATTTTATCATGCACCACATGCTTCCTTTTCATAATTGTCAGTTCACAATAGGCTTTCATAGTGACAGCAGACTTCTCAAGGATTCTCTTGCCATAACTGAAAGTGCCTGTAAAAGATTTTCAAAGATGTTGAACATATTTGTGTGTTATATATGCATTTATTCATTTGGTCATAAGACCGATATACCAGGTGTTGAGGAAATACAACGTGCCTACCATTAATTGAGATGGGGACAACTGTGTAGCTGAGAATGGGGTAGATCCCAGAACTATCAGAACTAGTGCTAATTGCAGGACTAACTGGCCCAAAATAAACTGAAACTTCTTACAGGCCTCTACTGTGGTTTCATTATTCCTCTCTACTGGTCTGGTAAAAGGGGGTGTAAGATGATTCAATCCAGCACTACAGCTAAGTCAATGCCTAGTCTGGGATACTGAATGGAAACCCTTATTGATATATCTTTATGTCCAGTTCATGAGTTCTGGATGACTTCCCCTATATAACACCCCTCTCTTGGAATCCCCCTGACCCCACTGAGCCAACAAGTAGTTCTGTTTTGCAAGTTAAAAGGTTTATTTGAGAATTTAAACAATATATATATATATATATCACACTTATAATAAATTAATAATTGAATATCACACTTAATCTGAGCAGTAATCAATAATGGATAGTCCGGCACTAGCACACTTCTTTATAATCAATGATGAGTGGTTATAGGATGGATACGATAGCAACAATACTTTTATGGTTTCAAATGGATGCAATGTGGAATGAAATGCAGTACAGAAAATAACTTGATAGGATTTCAGCAAAAGACAATGTAATCACTTTCTTGGACAATTCACCCCCCCCTTAATGCAATGTAAGGAGATGAATAGAATGGGACTCAGTTCTTAGGAATGCAATCAAATAGAATCCAGTTCAATTCCCCCCCAGCAGCTTATACAACAGATAGGAGTTTTGAAACACAGACCCAAGTGCTTTGAATATGGTGACAATGCAGTGAGAAATATGCTGAAAATGCTTTTAATTCCCTTCAGGAGGTTCAGGGTGAGCGGTATCTAGTTAATATTAGTCCAGGCTCACTCTAGCAATGATTCAGGGATGGTTCTTAAGAGGCAAACGAAATTTAGTAGTTCAGGCAAAAGCAGCTATCTTTTTACAAGTAAAGAAATCGGGCCAAATCGCAAATCGCGGCAAAATTCGCGGGTGCAAATATCGTGATTACGGAGAAAGTATAAGGAGTAGGAAGTCGGTTCTAGGCTTGTTGAAAAGCTGAGATTCTAAGCTTTCAGGGGAAAGCTTTGCAAAATGACAAGTGACAACTTCTAGGAGGCAGTTCTGGTAAATTAAAATAGTTTGGATTAGATTATTTTAACTAAGAGATTGGTTCTGCACAGTTCTGCTAGGTACTCACAATATATTTAGAAATAGGACTCGCCACAGATCTGGTCAGGTTTTGGACTGGACTCCGGTTCTGGTCTCGGCACTTCACAGTGATCTGGGTCAGCTCTCTGGTTCTGCGAACAGCGGTCTGGGTCAGCTCTGCTCTGCTGGTCTAGCCTCTCTGGATTCTGGATACTGCTCTGCTTTCTAGGTACTGCTACAGGTTCTGGAGATTGATGGATTTGAAGTCTGGATCTCTGGATGTGAAGTCGTCGATCAGCATGCTCCGCAGCAAATGGAATTGAATGTCCTCTCTAGCTCCAGTGGCTCTTTTTATGTCTTTTGAAAGTGGGTGTGTGTGCAGCATCACTAGCCAGCCCCTCTTTCAACTTGTCATTGGCCCAATTCTCCCTCTCCCATGATTGGGGAAGGAACTGTGAGTCAGAGTGATGCTGTAGGTTTTATGGGTCAGAGGATCCTCCCCTGGTCAGTTTGCCCACAAATCTATATTTGATCAAAATACACATTTCTCAAATACATAGTGGTTTGTCATTGCATGTACATATTACCTATCACATGAGGTAGTCTCTGTCCCAAATCTGCTCTTCCTGAGGGCTTGCCTTCAGAAACGGCAACATTTTCGATTTTAGTGGGTTATGCAACCTTAGTTCTTCATTAAAAATTATACACATATACACGGCTTGTCCATACATACTCCAGTAAATTCCCATGTCTCTAGCTTAAACACAGTGTCTGTAGTATCCATAAATAGCGGGGTTTTGCCCCAGAACATCACACAAATTCCCAACACGTCTTAAAATGTGCACAGAAAAATCACAAGAATTATGGTATCATTTAAATAATTTTGACAAGTCCGCACCATGAGTTATACATCTTTCTTAAAATCATATTCTGGCCAACAGGGGTGTGTCTTTTCAGGTCACATGGTGGAGAAACCAGTTTATCCAGTTTCTGCCAAGCTCAGAGACCCTGCCCCTCCCAGCTTCTGCCAAGAGGAAGCTATTTTACGGTCCCCCTAATAAACCATCTGCCTGGGCCCTGGAAGGCCCATTGTTCAAGAGGAAGCCATTTATGGCCTCCCCCCAATAAACCCTCTGCCTGGGCCCAGGACAGGCCTTTGTTCAACTCCCTGTAGCTGCTCCACCCCTAATCTAATCAGAGAGGTGACAACTCCTTTTGGCAAGGGGAAGAGTGGCTGAGCAGGTTTTAATTCTTGTGGGGGTAGATGTCAGGCAGAATTCAGTTCCTTAAACCAGGCCCCAGCTAATGTCACTTCTAGTTACCCAGTTTTCTGCATTCAAATAAACTAACAATTTTTACACATGCAGCTAGAATGCTGATTCTAAGTTCAAAACTATGACATTTTAACAGTTACAAACTATGTGACACTCAAAAGTAGGTCACTCAGTTAATTTACACATTTCGATTTTGGTGGTTTTAATCCAGTTTCAGTTAGGATGCTGACATGCATTGCTCAGCAAGTTTTGTTATGAACATTGTTTTGGGCTCTTCATCTTCCCAGATTTAGTATGCACACATACTTCATTCTGCCAGATGTCCGCTGGTGTTCAGTGAGATTTTTGGATGTGTTGCAATGTTTGAAAATAGGCATTTTGAGCTGGCATTCAGAGAAACAAAAGGTGATTTTAAAGTGCGGTTTTTCCTTTGGCACACATTTCACTCATGGCACCCCGGCCCATCCTGCTCGCACTGGTGGGTGGCAAGTTAGGCAACCATTTTAGTGTGCACAAACTGCGTGGTTCTCCTGGATTTTGGCGCACATGTGGGCTTTTTGGCCATCTTGGATTTTCTAAGCCCACAGCGCCAAATGCATGATAGCTCAAACGTGGGTCAGGACCCCCAACAAAGCCCCCCCACGCGACTGCACTTTGAATTTGAGTCGATGGGGAGTCGGGTGCACAAGGGTTTTGACCCACGCACTGGTATGTCTGCATAATCTTCTTCCAATTCTGCAAATGGCACAGTTCAGCATCTTTTCCTCCATCCGGTACTGATAGATCGGTTCTCCTCGCCGGTCCTGATGGGAATATTGGGCGGTACCCTGGGCCCCTCGGATCGTCCTCCCAGTCTCCGGATCGTCCTCCTTGGCCAGTCTCCAGGTTTTCTTTCTCCTAGGACGACAAAGGAAGAGCGGCAATACCTATTCATAGACATTTTTCCCCCACCATTGATATAGTGGGGTGGCATATAAATTTATAGTCAAAACATATGAACATGCACATTTCTTTTTGCATTCAAAAACGAAAACACCCACATTGAGAAACTCAGAATTTGATAGGCGATATGTAGGATATTTTAAGTTAGAACTGAATTAATCTGAGACAGTACCTCTTAGGATTCCAGAGGATTCCTCCAGTTGTTGCAGAGTGTGCCTGGGATGGCAACACTTCAACTGGTTAATGTGGACCCACTTGTCTTCCCCCTCTGCCAAACCGCCTTTGGGGATGCGGATCTTGTAGGCCACAGGGGAGATCTTGTCTATAATCTCAAAGGGTCCCTTCCATGTAGGCAAAGATTTTCGCTGTTTGGCCTCGTTCCTTTGGGAATGTATAAATAGACCAGGTCCCCCACCTGATATTCCTTCCTGGAAGTTTTCAGGTCATAGTGGGTCTTCATACTCTCAGCTGATCTTTCTAGATTCCGCTGAGCATAGGCAAAAGCATGTTGAAGGTGTTTCCTTAAATTCTCCACATACTCGTGAGTTGTGGAGGCATTTATTAGTGTCTGCTCTTGGGTCCTGTAGAGCAAATGCTGCGGAAGCACCATCTTGCGTCCAGTCATCAACTCGAATGGTGACATTTTGGTTGCAGATGAAGGGGTAGTTCTGATGGCCATTAGGACCAGAGGTAATCGGATATCCCAACTTGGCCCAGAATCTGCCACAAACTTCTTTAATATGCTCACAATTGTCTGGTTGTAGCGTTCTACTGCTCCAGAAGAAGCTGGCCTGTAAGCAATGTGTAGCTTTCTCTTGACCCCCAGTATCTCCCACATCTTTGTCATTACTTCACTGGTGAAGTGGCTACCTCTGTCTGACTCAATCCTTTGAGGTAGACCAAAACGGGAAAAGATGTGGTTAATCATCAGGGCAGCTGCAGTTTCTGCCTTGCAATTTGGGGCTGGGAGACATTCCACCCACTTGGTAAACAAGCATGTAACGGTCAACATGTACTTGTTTCCTCTAGACGAGCGAATCACAGGGCCTACAAAGTCGATTTGCAAATCTGACCATGGCAGTGTCATTCCCCTCTTTTGGAGAGGCGCCCGGTGTGTGAGGGATGTTGGCTGAAATTGTGCACACACAAGACAACCCTTCAAATATTGGTTGAGGTCCTGGCCCATGTGTGGCCAGTATGCCACCTCTCTTAAGATTTCAAGTGTTGTATGAAACCCCCTATGACCGGCGGTAGCCGCATCATGGGCGTGACTTAACATCAGGTTTCAGAAGGAGGTAGGAACAACCCACTGATCATGGCCAGCTTGGGATTTCCTTACCAACAAACCGTCTTGGATCCGGAACATTTTTGGACATTTCATCAACACTCTTAGGTCCTCTTTCCCAATGTAATCGGTATCCGTCAGGGGAAAGTTCTCAGGGTCCTCAAGGTGCTGGTAAAACTTACCAATAATTGGATCCCCCTTCTGAGCTGTAATTAAATCAGCATCAGGGGTCTCCTTACTCCATTGTGCAATTGAAAGGTCATTGTGAGCATTTGTCTGGGACCTAGTGATAGCAGTGACCTGGATTTCCCCCAACAGGGACTCAATCTCAATTAGATCCCCTTGGATGGCCCCGGTTTTGGCCAGCTGATCAGCTAAGTCATTTCCAGTTTTGTCTGGTCCCTCTATTTTGGAATGATCCTTGATCTTCTTCTAATAGATGGTCATCCCCTTCGAGGTGACCAGATCATCAATGTTTTGGATCAACTTCCCATGTTTCAAGGGTTTGTTGTTAGCACATAACATGCCTCTGGTTTTCCAATTAACCAGGTGCTCCACGAACCCGTTCCGTACATAATCCGAATCTGTGATTATGACCAGTTCGTGGAGTTGATGCTGGACAGCAGCGAGGATGGCCTGATGCACAGCCATCAATTCTGCCACCTGACTACTTCGGGGACCAATTTTGTATCCAGCGGAGGGTTCTGGGGACTCATTCACCCATGCATTCCCTACACCGGCCACCAGTTCTTTCTCCCCGTTGTTGTCAACATGGTAAGAGCATCCATCCACATAGACAGTGGGCATTCCCTCACACTTGTCCTCTTCAAAGACTTTGTGTGGGGAATTAAGGTATGCCTCCATGTTGTCCTTGATTTTTAGACTTTCGTCCTCGAGACAGTTTTCTCTGGCACAATCATGCAAGTCAGCCAGACCTTGCGCGAGGGGACTCTTCTTGTTTTGGCCATATCTGACCTCCACAGGAAAGCCTTGCATTGACAGAATCCAGGAAGTAATTCGGGAATTACTCACATTTCCGGCCCGGATTCTGTCACTTTGGAGATATTGCAGAGGCTGGTGTGGAGTCTCCACTACGATGTGTTCCCCCTGGATAAACGGGCGGTAATTCTTCAATGCCCACACCGTTGCCAGGAGTGCCTTCTCACAATCGTTGAATTTTTCCTCCACAGAGGATAAAGTTTTGCTCGCATAGGAGATTACTTTATTGACCTTGTCATGCTTTTGGTATAATACTCCCGTCAAGCACGTATTAGAGAACCCCGTCTCCAGGAAGAACTCCTTGTTTCCGACAGGGTAAGCTAAGCAGGGCGCTTGTGAGAGGCTTCTTTTGAGTTGTCTTACTGCCTCGGCTTGTTCTGGACCCCATTCCCACTTGACCCCCCCCCCCCTTCAGGAGATGAATCAGGGGTCTGGTGATCTCTGCTTAGCCCTCAATGAACTTTCTGCTGTAATTAGTCAGTCCAAGGAGGCTCCTTAGTTCCCGCAGAGTTGTGGGGTCTTTCAGTTTCTGAAGTGCTTCCACTTTCTTTTCCTGGGGACAGAGACCCTGAGGAGTAATCTCAGGCCCCAAGAAATTAACACGGGTTCTACACCACTGTGCTTTCTGAAAGAAAAGTTTTGCTCCGGCGGCCCTCAACTGGGTCAGAACATAACAGATCTCCGCTATGTGTTCCTCCACAGATGAACTTTTGATGAGGACATCATCTACATAAGCCAGGTTACCCTTGCACCCAGGTCGGGCATGGCCTTGTGTAGGAAAATGTTGAATTAATTGCCGGAGTTGAGGTATCCAAAGGGAGTCCGGGTCCATGTGTACTGCTGGCCCCCAAAGGTAAAAGCCAGCTTGTATTGGTCCTCCCTACTGACAGGCACAGTCCAGTATCCATTGGTCAGGTCTATTGCAGTGAATACCTGTGACCCCTGGATCTGGGCCAGCCCTTGGTCAATGTAGGGCAGAGGCCATCGGGAAGTATGGACCCGTTTGTTGAGCTCCCTGGGGTTGGCGCAGAGTCTCCACTGGCCGTTTGGCTTCAATATTCCCAGCACCAGATTATTGAAGGTGCTGTGAACTGGACGGATTATTCCCCGGGACTCAAGGTTCTTAATTATTTCAGTAAGGGACTCCATGGATGCGAGAGGCAAACGATATTGCTTCACAAACACTGGAGTCATGCCAGGGTCCGTGGGGATTGTTGTTGTGTGGATGTCGGTGCGGCCACAGTCATATGAGTCTACCGCAAAGAGATCTTGGAAATCCAAGAAAACTTGTTTCAACTTTTGCTTTTGTTCCAGAGTCACACAGGCATCAGCTAGGTTGACTCTCTCTTCCACCATCTGCCTGAAGCCTGGAAAGACTTCTGGTTTGGCTATTTCAGCGGCCTCCTCCAGCTGGGTGGAGAAGTCCCTGGTCAAAGTGCTGATTTGGACTGGAGGCTTCAGGTGGGAAAGGCAGCCCTCATGGACCTGGAAAAATCACATCATCCCTTCTGAAGTCACAAGTCACATCCTCCTTACCATAAGGGCAGGAAGTGTACACCAGGAAGTTCCCCCCATGCCGGGTGAAAATCCTGTCTGGTGTTGTATTGTCATCACTGTCACTGTCAAAACAGTCCTTGGGGATTGGTCCTAACAGTTCATTTCCTAAATCGATGGAAAAATGTCGGTCATCAACCGCCATTCCAATAATGGTGCCTGCGGCTAGAGTAATACTCTTTAAGTCGCTGTTATCCACCTCTATTAGAATGGTGTCATGTTCTATGTTGACTAATGGAGTTGGGTTTACCCCCAACCCTTGCTGTTGGAGAGAAGCGTTTAGATGTATGTAAGCATCAGGGTTTTTCAAATGTTGTCCTCTTTTAGCTTTCACTTCCAGGGAGAATTGTCGGGTCCTTTCTGGGATGGTGACTTCCTCTTTGACCTGAATTTCAACTGCATAAGGTAGCAATTGAGCTGACTTAAATGCTTTTTCTGGATCATCAAAGCCCATGGGATTATCCGCTAATCGGGACCAAGCTTTGAAGTTTATTAGGTCCAAACTAATGGCAAAGCGATTGAGAATGTCACTGCCTAAGTAAAAAGCGGCAGTGACGTCTCGCACGACCCAATAATTGTGGGCTATGCTCTTGTTGCCAATGGAGATTTCGAGCATACACCTGCTTGGCAGGAGATGTTTGGAATTGGGTGCTTCCAGGTCCATTTCCCATTTGTCTATCAGTTTGAATGTGGGAATGGCTGGATCTTTTGGGAGTTGGCGGAACATGGCTTCGCTGATGAAGCTCTTACCATTGTTCACGCACACTCGAGCGAGAACAGAGTCCTTCCCATCATTTAACTGAACAGGGATGAACAACTGCTCTCCAATTTGCTGAATATCAGCCAGGCTCTGAGCTGATTTCACATCTTTCTGGACTATAGGAGTGGGAGTTTCTGATTGTGGATTAGTAAAGAATTTCAGGGTGTTTCCTTCCAGTGTGGAATACCACCTTAAACTGGAAGGAAGGTTGATTTTCAGAAATAGAGGGGACCCCCCATCACCAGTCTGTTGTCCTACTGCTATTACTGTCACGTCTGGAGTTTGGTTGTTCCGGAAGTGAAATTCTACTTGGTCAGATTTTTGTTCAACAATGTGGCAGGTGCCGTTTAAACTAACATGGTTGACACTCTGTTTTAATTTTATTAGTCGGCTAGTCTGGGTCCAGAGGACCTTGTTTACACAATCTATTAGGGGTGACAACCTTCTCAGGAGGTCATTCCCTAGTAAACAACGGGTGCCCTCTGGAGTCACTACTATGACCGGGTGTTTCACCTTGTGTCGCCCAATTTTAATGCCCAAGTCTGCAGTCCCCTCAACGGGAATTTCCTTCCCGTCAAAGTTCTGCAGTTGTCCAGGAAGAGAGGTGAGAGGAATACGGTAATTCTCCCCCCTTCCTGCATTTAGTTCATCAAAGGCCCTTTTGGACAGAAGGGTAGCTTGGGATCCAGTGTCCACCAGTGCCAAAATTGTACCCAGCCCCTGTACTTGTACCTGGGCATAGTATCTTCCCTCCTTGTCCTCAAGGGGGCACAGATAATGCACATTTTTGGACAACTGGTGGGCTAACTTTCTGGTTTTGGACATTGCTAGCGAAGAGATTTGGGCAGAATTCTGTGGAGAACCTTGGGAATCTGAAAGAAAAAGTTTGCAACTGGAGATCAGAGCCATTGTGGGTTCCCCTGGTTCCGGTTCTGGGCCGCCCCCCCCTTTTTGGAGGCAGTCATCAGGATGGGTTTGAACCAGGGGATTTCGGTATTGTGGGTTCTGGGATGATATGATGGGCGGCGGTAGCTCAGTCTCCATATCTCCCCAGTCTGAATTGATATCCCTTGGGACCCATTTTTCTTTGGGAGGAGTTCCCCCATCTCTGAAGGAGAAGATCCTTTTCCCCGGATCTTCTGAGGATCCCTCTCCCTCAAATTGGAAGACCTGAACCTCCTCCACAAAGTGGGTCTGTTTGGGTCCTTTGTTTCTCCTACCCCCCCTCTGCTCCTTGGGAGGCAGGCTTTCAGGGGCAGGAGATTTTGTTTCCGGTTCCTGGTTTTCCAGGGGCGGTTTACAAGTTGGGAAGGAAGCTTCCTCCAAGGCTTTACACCCCCCTTCCCCTTGTGCCACCTCCCTGGGAACTGGTGTGTTATCGGGGTGCTGCCCCCGTCATTGTTCTGGAGCACCAGGTCCAGAGTTTGGGGCATTCTGCGGTGGCACGCTCATCTGAGGTTTCTGTTGAGCCCTCAGTATGTGACCCAGATCCCGTGCCATATTTTGGACCTGGCGCTCTAACTGGGAAACCCGCTCAGGCTGATACGGGGCTCTATTTTCTCCCCTGGGCTGATTCCGGGAAGGGTAGCTATCCCTTCTCTGGTAGTACCCCTGGTTGGGAAGATTTTGGTACCCCTCCACCCTTGGCCTCCCCTCTCCCTGATTAGGTTGTCTGGGCTCAGGGAATTGGGGAAAGAAGGATGGATGATTTTGGGGCTGGAAATTGGGTGGATACTTGGGGAAAAAGTTCTGCCCAGGATTTGGAGAATTTCTACCCTCCTGTGGGAAGTTGGGAGGGAAGTTCCCTGGGTTAGGTGCTGGGCCGGATCCCCCCCTTGGGCTGGAGGAGTCCACACATAACCCAGGATTGGTTGGTTTCCCTTATAGCGGGGACTTACATAGTCAGGAGAGCGGGGGACCCCATTTGTGGGACTACCTCCTGGACTCCATGTCTGTGACTGGCCTGAGGGCCTTCTGGGCTGTGAATTATTAGGTGCAGGTAGGTTTTTAGGCCCCCCATCTCCAAATCCAAAACGGGGGTGACCTTTATCTCTGCCACCTTGGCAGCAGCAGGGGTGCTGTTGGTTTTGGGATTTTTCTGGGTATTGCTTTTATTTTCTATGGGCTTCTGCACCTCATAGATCCGGGTAGCCTGTTCAATGACCCAGTCTAAAGATCTTTTCTCATGAAAATCTCTCACGAGCTGGGTCATTATATATTTGGGCAAGGCATGGAAAAATGTATTGACAAATTCTCTGCTGTCTGTGCGCACCCTTCTGGTGGTCTGCGCAAAGGCACGTTTCAGTTCTTGCACGAATTCTTGTGGGGCCTGATCCTCCCCACATTGCAAATTGTAGGCTGCCTTGCGAGCCTCTTGAGGATTTCTGTGAACAGAAAAATGTTTCAAGATGGCCGCCTTATAGGTGGACCATCTTAAATGATTTTGGTCCTCCAGCCCCGCAAAGAAACTGGAGTATTCTGGGGAGAATGTCCATTTGACGTACTGGATGCAGCTACTGCTGTCCTTCAAATGGAAAGTCTCCATCATTTGCTCATAGAGCTCCAAGTGTTGCCATACGGAATACTTGGCGTTCTTATGATAAGGCGTGATAACACTCCTTATTGCCTTTATTTGCTTCAATGGGTCCTTAAGCAAGGCCCTTTTTGCCTTATTGGCCTTTTTGGTTCGGGTAACCCTGGTCCATTCATCCTCTGACTCAGAGGCACTGCTCCCAGAGGTTCCTGTCTGATCTTCCAGGTTTTCCCGGATTCTGCGAGCCTGGCAATGGCTGGCAGAATGTGGGGACCTGGTCTCCTGTGTCCTGTACCGTTCAGAGGAGTCTTCAGATTCCTCTTTGCTGCCAGGATTTGATGGGTACCCCCCCACTGACCTAACTGGGCAGAGGTTTTCAGGATGCCCTTAATGGGCCTACTCTCCTGGGGTTCCCCACTAAATTGCACCGTGCTTGGGTGCCCATACCCGGATGCCCGCCCATCCATTCCTGGGAGGTACTGGCCTATGAGCCCCATGCTTCTGGCTGGATAGTAATCTGCCATCCCTGTGGCCCGGTGCTCATGTGCGCCAGGGGACATGGGGGTGGCAGAGTCCAGGGACTAAGAGAGATAAAGGCCTCTGGTACTAGGGCTCCTGAGGTTATGCTCAGGAGTTTCCCTTTCCCAGCGAACCTGGTCTCTATCCGCCCCTGCTCCCTGTTGCAATGCAAGAGCCTGCGCCTTCAGTTCCTCAGTTAAGGCCTTACTAGACTCTATCAGTCTCTCCTGCATCGCTACCTGTTGTTGGAGCCTATCATTGTGCTGGCATAGAGCCTCATTCTCTCTCTGCGTTTCCTGATTGGTCCTGGAGCACTGGGCCAGTCTTTGCTGCAGGAGGGTTACCTCCTGAGTCCCCTCCCTACTGGCCTGCTCCTGTCTTGCCAGAGCCTCCTCCATCCTCCTGGTGTGCTCTAGCAAGTCTGGTGTTCTTTTTGGAGGTCACTCAGTCTCTGGTGGGCCAGGTGATTTTCTTCCATTTTTCTTCTTAAGTGGCAGACTTCCTGGCCTAAGGTGTCCCTTTCCTGACCAAGAGCTTGAATTTGTTACACCAGGTCGTCCCTTTGCCTTTGGAAGGCACCAGCTTTCTGGCGCTCCTGATCAAACTCAGCCTGGGTATCCAGGTCTTTCAGGATCAGTTTATTGCTCTCCTCTTTCTCTCTGTCTAGTTGGATTTTCAGGGTGGCTACCTGCTCTGTGCATGCCCTGTTGAAATTGAACTGTTGCTCCAGCTTTTTCTGGCTCTGCAGTAGGGAGTCCAAACTGCCTTGGTGTTCCTTCTGCAAAGCCAGAATTCTGGTATCCTGGTCTGTCTTTTCCTGTTGCAGTATATCCATGTCCTCTTTTATTTTAATGATATACTGCCTACTATCATTTTCTGACTCCTGGCTCCCCTGCAGCCTCTGCTCAGAAGAGACCAGGTCAGATTGGACCTTCTCTAACGCCATCTGTCGCTTATTCGCCAGATCTTGGCTTTCAGTACATTTATCCTGCATGTCTCCCATATATAGGTACAGGTATGCCGCTATCCTAACCATCTTGTCTTGTTCATCCTTAGCTTTAGGAGCCATGTATAGTGCACTCAGGGCCACATGTAAGGGACCCTGATCTCTCCATATATCTGACCCTGTTTCAGTTACCTGTTGCGTGATGGCCTGCAACCAGACCATGCGGTCCTGGTGAGTCCACTCACCTCTCACAAATAACTTATGTAAGAAGTGCTCTCTGGCTATTTTCATGTCTACTAAGGTCGTCATTCTAGAGATTGGTCTCTGTCCTGACTTACAGAAGTTTGTATTTTATTTTTGCAAAACAGACCTTTTCCTTAGAGCGTTCCTTTGAGGAGTGCTTTACAGCGTAACACAGCGTGGTGATCCGACCGGATATGTGTATCTGGTCAGCTGGCATGCTGTATTAATCTGCACAAGTGATAGATCTAACCCAAACGTCCGGCTCGAGCCCCCAATTTGTAAGAGGATTCAATCCAGCACTACAGCTAAGTCAATGCCTAGTCTGGGATACTGAATGGAAACCCTTATTGATATATCTTTATGTCCAGTTCATGAGTTCTGGATGACTACCCCTATATAACACCCCTCTCTTGGAATCCCCCTGACCCCACTGAGCCAACAAGTAGTTCTGTTTTGCAAGTTAAAAGGTTTATTTGAGAATTTAAACAATATATATATATATATCACACTTATAATAAATTAATAATTGAATATCAACTTAATCTGAGCAGTAATCAATATTGGATAGTCCGGCACTAGCACACTTCTTTATAATCAATGATGAGTGGTTATAGGATGGATACGATAGCAACAATACTTTTATGGTTTCAAATGGATGCAATGTGGAATGAAATGCAGTACAGAAAATAACTTGATAGGATTTCAGCAAAAGACAATGTAATCACTTTCTTGGACAATTCACCCCCCCTTAATGCAATGTAAGGAGATGAATAGAATGGGACTCAGTTCTTAGGAATGCAATCAAATAGAATTCAGTTCAATTCCCCCCAGCAGCTTATACAACAGATAGGAGTTTTGAAACACAGACCCAAGTGCTTTGAATATGGTGACAAATCAGTGAGAAATATGCTGAAAATGCTTTTAATTCCCTTCAGGAGGTTCAGGGTGAGTGTTATCTAGTTAATATTAGTCCAGGCTCACTCTAGCAATGATTCAGGGATGGTTCTTAAGAGGCAAACGAAATTTAGTAGTTCAGGCAAAAGCAGCTATCTTTTTACAAGTAAAGAAATCGGGCCAAATCGCAAATCGCGGCAAAATTTGCGGGTGCGAGAATCGTGATTACGTAGAACGTATAAGGAGTAGGAAGTTCTAGGCTTGTTGAAAAGCTGAGATTCTAAGCTTTCAGAGGAAAGTTGAACCGAGTTCCTAGCACAAACGGTTACGGAGTTATGAACAATTTTGTGAAGGTTGTTTTTCGGATTTGAAATTTTAAAAGTTCAAAGCGACAGGTTACAGCTTGCAGCTAGAAAATGACAGGTGACAGCTTTGCAAAATGACAAGTGACAACTTCTAGGAGGCAGTTCTGGTTAGATTAAAATAGTTTGGATTAGATTATTTTAACTAAGAGATTGGTTCTGCACAGTTCTGCTAGGTACTCACAATATATTTAGAAATAGGCCTCGCCACGGATCTGGTTAGGTTTTGGACTGGACTCCGGTTCTGGTCTCGGCACTTCACAATAATCTGTGTCAGCTCTCTAGTTCCCGCGAACAGCGGTTTGGGTCAGCTCTGCTCTGCTGGTCTAGCCTCTCTGGATTCTGGATACTGCTCTGCGCTCTAGGTACTGCTACAGGTTCTGGAGATTGATGGATTTGAAGTCTGGATCTCTGGATGTGAAGTCGTCGATCAGCATGCTCCGCAGCAAATGGAATTGAATGTCCTCTCTAGCTTCCAGTGGCTCTTTTTATGTCTTTTGAAAGTGGGTGGGTGTGCAGCATCACTAGCCAGCCCCTCTTTCAACTTGTCATTGGCCCAATTCTCCCCTCTCCCATGATTGGGGAAGGAACTGTGAGTCAGAGTGATGCTGTAGGTTTTATGGGTCAGAGGATCCTCCCCTGGTCAGTTTGCCCACAAATCTATATTTGATCAAAATACACATTTCTCAAATACATAGTGGTTTGTCATTGCATGTACATATTACCTATCACATGATGTAGTCTCTGTCCCAAATCTGCTCTTCCTGAGGGCTTGCATTCAGAAACGGCAACATTTTCGTCTCTAGCTTAAACACAGTGTCTGTAGTATCCATAAATAGCGGGGTTTTGCCCCAGAACATCACACAAATTCCCAACGCGTCTTAAAATGTGCACAGAAAAGTCACAAGAATTATGGTATCATTTAAATAATTTTGACAAGTCCGCACCATGAGTTATACATCTTTCTTAAAATCATATTCTGGCCAACAGGGGTGTGTCTTTTCAGGTCACATGGTGGAGAAACCAGTTTATCCAGTGTCTGCCAAGCTCAGAGACCCTGCCCCTCCCAGCTTCTGCCAAGAGGAAGCTATTTTACAGTCCCCCTAATAAACCATCTGCCTGGGCCCTGGAAGGCCCATTGTTCAAGAGGAAGCCATTTATGGCCTCCCCCCAATAAACCCTCTGCCTGGGCCCAGGACAGGCCTTTGTTCAACTCCCTGTAGCTGCTCCACCCCTAATCTAATCAGAGAGGTGACAACTCCTTTTGCCAAGGGGAAGAGTGGCTGAGCAGGTTTTAATCCTTGTGGGGGTAGATGTCAGGCAGAATTCAGTTCCTTAAGCCAGGCCCCAGCTAGAGTCACTTCTAGTTACCCAGTTTTCTGCATTCAAATAAACTAACAATTTTTACACATGCAGCTAGAATGTTGATTCTAAGTTTAAAACTATGACATTTTAACAGTTACAAACTATGTGACACTCAAAAGTAGGTCACTCAGTTAATTTAAACATTTCGATTTTGGTGGTTTTAATCCAGTTACAGTTAGGATGCTGACATGCATAGCTCAGCCAGTTTTGTTATGAACATTGTTTTGGGCTCTTCATCTTCCCACTTCATTCTGCCAGATGTCCGCTGGTGTTCAGTGAGATTTTTGGATGTGTTACAATGTTTGAAAATAGGCATTTTGAGCTGGCATTCAGAGAAACAAAAGGTGATTTTAAAGTGCGGTTTTTCCTTTGGCACACATTTCACTCATGGCACCCCGGCCCATCCTTCTCGCACTGGTGGGTGGCAAGTTAGGCAACCATTTTAGTGTGCACAAACTGCGTGGTTCTCCTGGATTTTGGCGCACATGTGGGCTTTTTGGCCATCTTGGATTTTCTAAGCCCACAGCGCCAAATGTTGCAGCATGATAGCTCAAACGTGGGTCAGGACCCCCAACAGGGGACAGTACAAAATGTAGAGTTTCCTTTTCATACCTAAGGTTTTCACTTTCAGTTATTAACTTTTTGGTAAAATGACTTCCCCAGTACGACTCAGCATTTGAGGAAGAGCATCATCAAAGCAGTATCAGTGTCTGCCTTACAATTTGGGAAGGAGAGCCAGTCTATCCATTTTGTATATAGACAAGCTACCATAATTATGTATTGATATCCTCTTGCAAATGGGATATTTCTCCTCTGTGAAGGGTCAGTAAACTAAAACATGTTTTCAGTCCCTCCTAAGTGGAAGAATGTCCATGGAACATGTTATCTGAACCATGTTTATTCTCTGAAGAGGGGCTCCCAGACTCTTGTACAATTTTTTATTAAAATGTTTTTATTGTGTTTTGGTTTACAAAACAAACCTTTTACAAAAATTCAAAACATACAAAAATGTCATACATACATACATAGACATCTTTTCCAGCAACAATACGCCACACTACTATAAAAAAAAGCCCTGAAGACATCTTCACTATTAGTTAAAACATCCATTAAAAAAAGTGGTACTGCTATACACAAGAACATCAGGTTTACACTCATAATTAATTGCCAGATCTATGCAGCTTCCTGGTTTTTAAATATTTAAATAAAATGTATAGCATACTTTTTGCGTTTGCGTTTGTGTGTTAAATGAGGACACACAGTAAATATCTAATGTTTAATCCGCAGACTTCCGTTTTGCAGTATCTGCACAATTTGATGTCCTCCTCTGTGTCCTCCCCTGTGTTAGATCTAATGCTGCTAATTTCTTGGGTTGGATACAAATCGAGCTTTAACATAAACAAATTATATCTCCACTTCCAATTTCGAGATTTCATTAGATACGTTGGAATAAACCTCAAATGCTTTAAAAAAATATACACAGCATGATATCATTTATATTTTGAGATATCGGGCCTCATTCCGACTCAGGCGTTAAGGGGTTTACGGCGCCGTAAACAGCGCCGACCCTTAATGCCTGATTACAAGGTTCCCTTTGCGGGATGGCTGTTTAACTCCTGCTTTTTGCAGCCGTTAAAAGCCATGCCGCAAAGGGACCTTGGCGATAATATCGCCTTTCCCCATTCCCATTATGCCCTATGGGGCAAAAATGGGAATGGGGAAGGGGCCATTGGTGAATGGGGAATTACCGCCCCACTCACCTTGGAATGGGGCGGTAATTCCGCCATCCACCATGGCGGAATTGCAACCTTAGCGGCATGGACCATGGTGCTAATAGCACCATGGATCTCCGCCAAGGTTGTAATGAGGGCCATCGTCTTTTTTTACTGGGATCGGAAGTACGGTTAATTCATTAACAGACATGCCCATGTTTCCCAGCAGTGTATGCATCGCAGTGGTCCATTGATTTCAAACAGGACACGTCTGCCTTGCCATCACTTTAGGCAATTTGACATAAAGCGTGCTTGAGGGGTGGCATCTATATCGTTCTATACAGAAGAAGTGTTTTCCAAGGGGAACAAGCTTCCAAGGATTCTAAGCCAAGTTCATATTGTATTGTTTGCATTGGCACACATTTAGTTAGGTTCAAAGCACCTCTCCATATCTTACTCTCAAGTCATTGCCACTGTATTATATGCTTATTGAATTAAGCCCCATAAGGCACTCAGGGGTACATTTTCCCTTTGAAGAATTCAACAGTAGAATTGAAGAAAGCGTCCCATACTTTCCATCAGTTTTCTTCATTTGGGAAATAAGGGGCCCGCTTTCAATTGCAAGTTCTTTATCTAGGGCTTCATCTGAGCTACACTGTTCGCAGCTAATACATAAATATTTCCATTGCGTTACCCAATCAAACTCTGTATTATTAAGTTACTATGCAAAATTCCCCAATTTAGATCTTGGGATTTAATATTATGATCTTTGTCCTTGATACATTTAGTTCTAGATCCAAATCGCTTATATATTGGAGAGTGCTGCAAACCTATAGGTTTCAACCATTAACATAATTTTATCTGCATATAACATATGTCTAACATGCAGATCACTAGTACGTAATAGAGACCGCAGGGGAGTTTTACAACCTATGGGAATAATCCCCCTTACAATTATATGACAAAAAAGACACAAGTATTCCATAGGTTGAGGTTAAGTTTTGTAGACCCAGTAGGTAGCCAAATGAGTGGCTATGTTCAGGCTTTTACTATAGCTGGTCCAGTGCATACGTTTATCATTAAACCTTCATACACTGCTTTTTATAAACATTGAAACATATTTATTACATCATAGTGTATTACACAGTTATTACAATCTAAAAAATACTCTTTATCATTTAGTTATTGTGGAAAAGGCAGTCATAGTGTTCTTACAGCTGATAGCTAACAATTTATCACTACTACTGGTTACCTTTCATTAGTATTTCTAAAATCACATTCTACTTTAAATGCTCACATTCACTCCTATTCAACATTCACTACCCAACATGTTTCACTCCTTCACACTCTCTAATTAAGATCAATGTGCCTGGAATTTCATCAGGGGTACACTATTACTCAATTCCACTTTCTTTATGCTAAAACTATGAATTTACAGTCATGATTCTGCTGAGAGATAAGCTTTGTTTCGTATCCTTTCTTTAGGTATCAGTGTGTCTTATTCCACACATCTCTTTTGCTGACTTCCATCTCTCACTTCATTTTCTACTTTTAGGGGTCTACAATACAAAAACACATAGAAATGCGATATTAGTTACCCATTTTAAAGCTTATTATTTACTAGAGCAATGCGCAATTGACTTTGCCTGAGAGAACCAATATTCTGAATTACTTTGGGGGCATGGTTACTGTCTGCACCCGTCTTCAATCACCAAATTTCACATTTTAGTGTGTACGAGGTTCTTCTAGTCCTCCATTTTCGTTTATCTCTATATTTTTTCGGTTTAGGAATTTCCTGGATGCCGGGTCGTTAGTTATACTTCTGAGCTGTTAACAAAATAGACAAATGTACATGTGCTTAAAAAATTGAAAGCTCCATTCATTTTCCCACAATTCTCAATGTTATTACTTATGTAATTATGTGGTTTGGCAGATGTTAATATTTTTCATTTTTTTTTCACTCCGTCCGTGTGTACAATTCCTCACAATTTCCATTGTAGCTCTTTAATAAATTTTATAACTCAACAGAAGAGAGTATTTTTCTATTTCACTTCATCCCTCTTTTTCAATAGGTTTACTTAGATAATATGCTAACGAGGTTACATACATGAATGGATTCGAATCACTAGCATGCTACTTCCCTTGGCTGCCCTGGTATTTTAAATATTTTACTATTTTCCTACTGCCACTGGCTTTTATAATTGCTAGTGCTAGGGCTAAAAGGAGGTAATGAAGGATGCTTGCTTACCTTTTCTACCGCAGTCTTTCTTATAAGCTCTGTCTTGCCAGTTAATGAGCTTTCTTAATATCTTTTTTCATGCAAGTGACGGTTCTTTAGCGATGTCACCCTTTTGAAAGAGATAAAATAAACAGCATGCATTTTCATCACGGGCTCTCACTTCGTTGAGTGCATTTGAAATTGAAGCCCATTTATGATCTCAGCGGCCGCTTGCTCACCTAGTCGTGTGAAAAGATGGACTGCAGCCCCCTGGATGTGAATGGGTTTAACACGCGATTGTGTAATCCATTACAGCCCTTTCCTTCGTACACTCATCTGCTGTTGGCATTTCGTCGACCTGCAACGGCAGAGGCACAGCTAATATTGTAGCTGCTAACTCAGGTTTCTCATGCTTCAAGCACTGCAAGCCGTAATCACAATATCTACTTACCCGATTAATGGATGGCGTCTTCGTGCTGCTTTGTTCATTCCCGACAGTATCAATGGCATTCACCTGGTAACCTTAGTAACCAGTCTTTAGCAAATGCCGTTCTTGCTATGTCATTTCCTCTCACCAGTATGGAGTCCCAAGGGATTATGGGCATGGTAGTCCATGTTTGATATCTGCATCCGAATGAGTAAAGCTATCTGAGTGCATCCATACACAGTGCCATTCCATTGCCATAGTCATGCTTGTGCCATTGTACTAGTATGCTTATGTGGCTGTATTTTAGAGTTGGCATGATACACACGCTCACTGCCATTAGCTTTTGTTGTTATTCTTCTTCGTAATTTTTTTAAAAAGGGCATTTTTTGTATGTTCGCATCTAGGCATTTTCCAATCATTAATTATGCCTCAGTGCCTCACTTTAAAGCACAGCAATTTTTTGAAGCGAAACACATCTATAGTAATACCAATCCATTCAAGAAACATCTGCGTCAATGGCGCAGGTTCATAGATGACATATTGATGCTATGGGTCAGCAATGAGGAAGAGTTAGAGCAATTCCAGATTTGGATCAATGCACAAGACAGACACATCAAATTTACACACACTTTAAATTGAAATGAAATTAATTATCTGGACCTAACGATTACAGTGGATGACATGAATAAAACCCTATGGGGGTCATTACAAGTACGTCGGTAGGGGTTTAACGGCACCAGTAAGGATACCGGTGCCATTAACCCCCTATCGCCGCATTCTGAGGTCCCTTAGCGGGACCCGTTAAGGGACCGGGGAGCTGATAACGGGGCCGCAATTTTGCGGGCCCGTTATTAGCTCTTTCCCCATTCCCATTGAGCCCTATGGGGGCTCGAATGGGAATGGGGAATGGTTTTCGAAATGGGGATTTACCGGGTACCCATTCCGACACCACAGACCCGGACACAGGTTTGGAGGCAGCCATGGTGCTATTAGCACCAATGCTACCTCCAAACTCGTAATGTCCCCCTATATGTCAAACCTTTCCACAAACCGACAGAAAAGAACCGGTGGGTTACCGCTGACCTCGGAATGAGGCCCATAGATTCATTTTGGGTACTGGACTGAGGAAGAGGGATGTTGGCATAATAATATAGATTATAATTGTGCATAAGGATATGGAAGAGGAATGCATAAATATTGGGAGCTGTGGACTAAAATGTTTGTAGATGAAGAGGTTGTAGACCTCTGTTGTACTGGTACCAGGAAGAATAATGTGGCGTATAATGCAGAATAATGTGATTTCAGTCATGGTATGAGGAAGGGGGGAAATACAGCAATGAATGCATTGCTGTTAGTGAAGTCACATGAGGGAGAGTTGAAGGAGAGTGATGTAGTCAAAAAGATATAGATTAATTTTGGGTATTGAAAGGGGAAAGACGTTTTTGTGGAAATGATATACATTCAATTTTGCAAGTAACATGAGGCAAAGAGATGTTTAGGTGATAGGAGGTGTGGTAGAAAAGATTTGTAGAGTGAGAGGTTGTAGAACTCTGCGGTGTTGGGTACATTATATGGATTGTAATTGGAAAGTCGTTTGTCAAAGAAATATGTAGAGTTGATGGGTTTGTGTGATAAAATGCTTGTAGTGTTATGAATTGGAGAGTGGTTGTGTTATAGGATAAGAAGGAATGGTGTACAGTAATGGAAAAGAGTGTGATTGCCGGAATGGAATAAAGAGGTGGGAACTATTATAGAGTATAGTGCAAGCGGATAGTTTAGAATAATACACAGTATAGTTATGTTATTAAAATTGTTATGACATACATGGCACAATAATATACCTACTATCTAGAAATTGAAGTTTTCTTTCTTCTGTTAGTTTCTTTGGTAATCTTCTTTTTTCTACAAATGTAAAAGAAGTATTGTTTGTTGGATTTCAAGTAGAGCATAATGTGCCCTTTGCAATAGCTATCATGCTGGTCATCTGTTCAAATTGATATTTCCTGATTCTAAAATAGCCATAAAATGCTCATGTGGAAGAACTGAAGTGAGTCACATAGTTAATGGAGCTATTGCACCGAATAGTATTAAAGGAGTACAACAAGCCTTGGAGAAGAAGCCATGGTTTTGCCTGGCAACTGATTAAAGTAGTGTAGAAAATGATAAATATCTTTCAATATTAGTCCGGCATGAAGATCCAGACACAGGGCATGTTATCACATCAATGCCTGACATGTCTTTGATTGTTGCGGGGGATGCTCAAACTCTGTTTGACACCTTGCAATGGTCTCATAAAACAAAAGAATCTAAACTCGAATAACTTTGCAACATAGTCCTCAGATAATACCAATTCGAGGAATGGCAACACAGCAGCCTACTGGGTAAAATAAAGGGCCAACAGAATGGAAAGCAGCAGAAGGTGTATGGTGTTGGCTGCCCTTGCCACTTGTGTCACTTAAGTGCACTAAAGGGATCCAAAACCTCATCAATAAAAGTTTATGACATGCTACTTGATATCTACTACCACTTTGAAAAAAGTGTGAAGCATAAAGAGAGTACATGGAGAGACAGAAGTAAGGAAAATCATCAACCATGTCAGCACACGATGGTTGAGCTTGGAAAAGTCAGCAGAGAGGACTTTAAAGCAGTGGGACTCACTTAAATCATATTTTCTGTAAAACTTTGATGATGATGCTGAGGGAAAGAAAAAAAAAGCCAAAACTGGTGGTTGAGAAGAGCGACTTGTCAAGCATTTTAAAAAGTTTGTTTTATGTTTGTACAAACTGTGCATCCCAGCTTTGAATCCTTCAATACATTACTGCAAAGTGAGTCCCCGATGATAGATCATCTTCACTCTTCATCCATGTGTCTTTTTCACCAGTTCATGTGCAATTTCATAAAACCAGATGTTTTATCAAAAACAGCAAACCTACTCCAAATTGATGTCGTAAATCCAGACAACCATTTGCCACTAAATGAAATCTATGGGGGCCTACAGACAAGGCAGGTAGCAAGAAAGGAAGATTTTCTGGGTTGACCACGATGGAACAAAGTGCCACTGGAAGCTAAAGGCTTTTACATAAAGTCAGTTGCATACATGTTGAAGTCCATGCCTGCATTGTCGGATAAAATCCTTACATCACTTGCCTTCTTAGACCCTGCAACCAGGCTGCAAGCAACCATGGAAGAAATCAGGGAGCTGCAGTATAGGTTTCCAGATGTACTCCAGAAAAATCTGCATGAAAATCTCCAACGTGAATTCAGAAAATATCAGATCATGACCGATCAGGAAATGCAAAAGGTGACAGAATTGATGATGTATGGGGGAAGAATATCAAAATTAAAAGGCTGCGTCACCAAAATTACTTTATTTCCAAACCTATCAAAACTATCCACGTTTCTTTTACTACTGCCACACAGCAATGCCTACTGTGAAGGCCTTTTTAGTACTGTGTGGAAAAGTTATTCCGATACCAGACATAATCTAGGCAAAGATGGTAAAGAGGGACATGCATGAACCTCTCTTTACACGGAAAGGAAGGGAACAAGAAACACGCTAGTTGGAATACTAGCCATAAATTTGAATGTCTTCAAGTCACAGAATGTAGTGTGTTACAATTGGCAGCCACCAGAAAACCTTCTTCAGGCAGCAAAAAGTGCAACATAAATAGCCCTCACAAGCAGGTTATAGAACTGTACCTCAATACACCTAATAGGTGACACCAGAGAAAAAAATACTTAAGTGGGCTGCCTCTGGAAAGCAATCAAACTACAAACAACACACCCACTTCAGTCTCATGTATTTCTAGTATTTAAACCACATTTTATTTGTCTCTACATTTTTTACATTGACATATCTTTAGGCTTCAGGTGGGTCTGTCTCATAACACATCACTGAACACATATACATACACTTACATAGACCACAAAACAATGTTATAAAACCTGATATTTAAATTGCATAATAATCATCATACTCATAGAAACAGACTATCTCATCCACTCAACTCAATCTTATCTAAAATGCTCAAATTGTCACCATAGTTTAGTTTAGTTTATTATTTGTATAGCACCACATGGCCCTGGGGCATCCAGGCGCTTAGCAAGGTTACAGAGTTGCAAAAATAGTGCAAACAGGCAAAGAAGGTAGTAAGGACATTATACAAACAATTGCTCGTGGTGTAGATATTGTGAATTATTTACATGGTTTACAAAGTTTCGAGAAAGTAGTACAAATAGGCATTACAGGTAGTTGGACATTATACGGGCAATTTCTCTTGGTGTAGACAGTATAAATTATTTATATGGTTTGTGATTGTATAGGTTGTCCAGGTGGAAAATGGGCAACAGCACCAGTTGTTGAGAGCTTAGTTATTGCGTAGCAGATCAAGAATATATACAGACAAAGTTGAATATATAAATTTGTTTGGTTGAGGAGTTAGTAATAAGTTGGCGTTTTAGGCTTCTTTGGCCAGTAGCCATGTTTCGGCTCTGTGTCTGAAACGGTTAAGGGAAGGTTCGGATTTGAGATCGGCTGGAAGGGAGTTCCAGAGTTTTGTGGCAAGCACAGTGAATCTAGTGCTGCCAGCTTTTTGGAGCTTAAATCTAGGGATGTTTAAGCATTGTGTTTGGGCTGATCTCGTTAGGCGAGATGGGATGTGAAACGTGAAGTTGTCAGAGAGGTATCTAGGTCCTTGATTGGATAGACATTTGTGTGTGAGAGAGAGTGTTTTGAATTCAATTCTCTGTGGGATGGATAGCCATTGAGTGGAGCGTCTAGCGTTAGAGATGTGCTCGTGTTTGGGTATGTTCAATGCTGATCTTAGTGCGTTATTTTGGGGAACTTAGAGCTTGTTGATGTTCTTTTGGCTGGTGCCCAGATAGAGAGCATTACAGTAGTTGACTTTTGAGAGTACTAGTGCTCTGGCTAGCATAATACAGTTAGAGGTCGAAAGTTAAGGTCTGCTGTCATTGATAAGCTTACATGTGTAAGCGGTGGCGGACGAAATGGTGTTGATTTGTCTAGTCAATGTAAGGGAGAAGTCAAGGTATATCCCCAGAGTTTTAACACTGTTGGAGACAGAGATATTGTTACCGTCAATGGTGAATGTCTGGTAAAGTTTGATGAGCTTGTTGAGTTTGGATTGGGAGCCTAGTAGGAGAAGCTTGGTCTTGTCGTTATTGAGGCAAAGTCCGTGTTCGGCCATCCATTCTTGGATAATGGAATAAATGTTGTTGAGTACAGTGTTGTCAGTGGAATAGTCGCCTGTTAGTGGAATCTGTATTTGAGTGTCATCTGCGTAATTCGTGTAGCTGACACCCAACTGGTCCAGTATGTCGAAGAGAGGTTTCGTAAGACATTGTATAATGTGGGGGAAACACAGGAGCCCTGGGGGACACTGCAGGTGACAGGTGCTGGTTCAGCGGCTGCCGTGGGAGCAAAGACCCTCATGGATCTATTATTCAGGATGGACTGGATCCAGGCATTGGCCTTATCAGAAAATGTAGCTGCTGTGGTAAGATGTTTGTAGAGAATATCGTGATTTACCAAGTCAAAAGCGGCTGAAAGGTCGCGGAGGAGAAGAAGGGCTAGTTTGCCATTGTCTTTGAGATTGTCCATTTGTGTCTTGAGATCGATCAGGGCTGTATCTGTGCCATGTTTGGGTCGGAAGTCCGATTGTCTTAGTCCTAGCAAGTTATTTTTCTCAAGGTGGTTCTGAATCTGCAGGTAGGCAGCTCTGTCGAGGATTTTTAGCAGGAAGGGCACAGTAGTGATAGGTCTGTAATTGGTGGGTATGTTAGGGTCTAGAGTGGGTTTCTTGAGTAAAGGTAAAACCCAAGAATCCTTTAGGTTATTGGGTACTATACTGGACGTGAAGGATGAGTTTATAAGAGAGGTGATGAAAGGGGCAAAATGTTTGGCCGCTTCTTTGATAACTGGTGCTGGGCAGATGTCACCTTGACATTTGGAGGGTTTAAGAGAGTTTATTATATCTTCAACCTCCTTGGTAGTGATGGTGGAGAATTCAAATAGGTTATTGATATCCTTTCTTGTGGTTTGGGTGGGTGAGGTGGGATTGTTAGAGAAGGTGAGCCTTTCTTGATGGGGACTCGAGGTCTCGAAGGATATTGAATAGCTCTTTGGTGTTGGATTTGGCTTTGCTAATTCTTTCGTTATACATGTTTTTTTTTTGTTTGGACGATTGCTGACTTGTAGATGTTAGAGGCTAAGGAATAGGATGTTTTGTTGTTAGCGGAAGGAGATTGTTTTCAAGCTGATTCGGCTTGTCTTTTATTTTTGCGCAGAGTTTTTAATTCAGGTGTGAACAAGGAGTTAAGGTGCACACGTGGTTTGGCTTTCTGTAGTGCTACAGTGTTAATGGCCTTAAGAATGGTTGCGTTATAAAGGTCTACTAATTCTGTGGGGTTGGTGATGGTAGGTGTGTACTCAATGATAGGTTGGAGTAAAGGGATTAGTTTCTCGACTGTAATGTTTTTGCTGTTTCTTGTGAGTATGGGTGGGGCGTTAGGAAGGGGTGCTGGTGTTTGTTTATTTTTGTTGATGGCGAAGGTGATGAGGTGGTGGTCAGTCCAGGCACATGGTGTATTGGATAGGATGGATGTGTTGCAGTTGAGGTCTGCAATCCAACCTAGAGTGTGGCCTTTGTTGTGTGTGGGTTGAGAGATGTGGTGGATGAATTCTAATTCTGAGATGGTATTTGTGACTGCGCTTCCGTTGTTGTCTTTCTCGTCATCATAGCACAGGTTGAAGTCACCTAGTATAAGTATCTGTGAATTGGGTTTGGTATTGTTGGAGAGCATAAGCGCTATGTCGTCGTTAAATGAGGATGTGGGGCCAGGCGGCCTGTAGATAAGGTGGATAGTGATTGTGCTTGTATAAGAAGTGGATAGTTTGATGGTAAGTGATTCTGTAGATGGGAGAGTTTGGTTTAGTATGTGTTTTATGTTGAAGGAGCTTCTTGCTATGAAGGCTACACCTCCGCCTTTGGCTGTTTGTCTATCCATGCGGAGATGGTGTAGTCATTAGGGATGGCTAGCGCTAGTGTGGCACCTGAAGCTGCGTGGAGCCAGGTCTCAGGAATAGCTAAGAAGTCTAGATCATTTAGCGAGATGATGTCGGCTATGTCTAAGGCATGGGCGACTAATGATCTTGCGTTGATTAGTGCGCCTTTGATAGTTTTGGTGGTAGGTTGGCGTGGTTTTCTGTTGAGTGTGTGGGGGGAGGAGGTATTAGAACGGGCTGTTCATGAGATGCTGTTGTATGTGTGGTGGGAGTTGATAGTTTGGGGTTGCTATTGCTTTTGCTTGGGCTTGTGTTAGGAAGAGGCGAGGTGTGTGACCTAGATCTGAGGCGGTCACGTCTCGATAAGCCTAAGCTTGGATAGGTGTTCCTGATGGGATTGTTACTTAGGATAGGAGAGCAGGGGATAGAGTCAGGTGTTACTTTTTGAATGGTGCAAATATCTACAATGGGTTGGTTTTGAATGTGGGACGGCTGGAATGGGGTGGGACATGGGATGGGATGGTGTCTAGGACATGCTGGCCTGCTAAAACCGTTTAGGTGGGAGAGAAAATGTGATCCTGTGCACGGTAGGTCGAGTGGTACCAGATAAAAGGGAAACATGATATAATACAGGCTGGCATAGTTGTTTTGGGGTTTTGGATTGGCAGTCTGATAGCAATATCTATGCCGGTGCTAGTGTTCTAGGTTGGGGCCAGGTGTTTTCTTGCAACATAGGTAAGTTTAGGTTACTTTATTGCATTGGTAATTATTTAGAAGGGAGTTCCTGAGTAGTGTATGTGACTCGAGGTAAGAGTCCCACATTCGCAGGATGGCAATTAAATAGTTGGGTAAACAGTAACATTCAGAAGTAGGGCAGTTAGGCCGCTGAATATGCAGTGCAATAGCAGTCACAATAGGACAATTGGGCAGCTCGATATGTAATTAATAAAGATGCGAGGCGCCAGGCAGGGCAATGTGAGTATGCAATGTTATAGCAGTCACAACTGGACAAATGGGCAGCTCGATATGCAATTAATAAAGATGTGAGGCACCAGGTAGGGCACCGGGTGAGTAAGTTGCCAGGCTCAGGCATACAGCAAGGTAGTGTGTCATATGAGGAACATACTTGTACTACAATTCACAAGGGTAGAAGCAGCTCGTAGCGGATGCTGACTAGGGCCACTGCTACAGCTGGTAGGGCATGGGCTGGGACTCATAGCACGTGTGAAGCAGTGAAGCAGGTGGACAGATGACTAGGTGCAGTCGGGGCAGTTGCCTCAACTGATTGGGCCTGAGAAGGTGATAGTAGCAGTGCAGATTGATGCATGTACGTATAGGTGGGGATAGTACAAGTACATGGGTACATGAAAGGCACACAATGAGCATGGGGCTGTTCGAGCAGCGGAGTTGCAATAGAGCGGGTCAGCGTGTCATTACACTTGAACAAAAACTCATGCAGTACTACAAAGTGATTTACAAAAGGTGTCTGGACAAGCAAAGGCGAGCACCAAAGCGCTTACCAGGCAGAGTAGGAGCTGGCTGCAGTGGTCATAGTGGGCTACACATTTGGCAGTGTAGTGCATAGGGCGCTATGCTATGCAGATAGGCAGTTGGCAAGGCAATATGCTGTTCATACTGGCAATGGGCTACAGATTTACAGTATAGTGCATAAGGCACTGAGCTATGCAGATAGGCAACAGGCTGCTTATATAGTGTGTGGCACTTCAATAAACCGATATACATGTATGCAAATCAATAGTATTGTACAAAGGATAATAATCTGAGTTTGCATATGGGTACGAGCATAGTTGCAGTGATTAGCTTAATGCAATAACAAGCAGAAACGGTGCAGTGGTTAAGTAGTAATGACAATGAAGGGCTGTATAACGGCGGTGGGCAAATCAAGCCGAGAAACGGCGACTGTTAACCCTAGTGTCAGTGGGCTGTTTGGGAGCAGGAAACCATACCATAGGGTAGTTACTGTAGAGCGTGCAACACTGTACCAGTTGAGGTGAATTGTACAATAAGTAGGGATTGCACGATATTGTGTGTGCTCTGGCTCTATGTGGAGGAGAGGGGCAGACCTCCAGGACTCCCGGCTCCGACAGGCTCGGACAGGGGTTAGCCTTTGTTACAAGCCTTCGTTGCAAAGTCGGCTACGCCTTCCGGCTTAATCCTATTGGCTCTTTATGGAGCTTGTATCCAATCAGCTGTGCAGACGGGTTCTCGGAGCCGCAGGAATGAGGATTCCGATTCAGGTGGAGACGGCATCCATCTTGCAATGAAAGAACCCATCATACAATGCATCAAAGTGCTGTGCAGTACTCCAAAATATTCCTACAACAGTCGTAGTGTCCCCTCATAACATTCATGAGCTGCGCTAATTTCCTCCTCATCCAAACGGTTAGTGGACAGTAACTGGAATAAGACTCATTCCAGTTACTGACCACTAATAACAAGAGTATGCTCCATTATAGCTGTCTCACATTGATTGAAGTCTCTGCTGTGTTCTACTCTCACCAGTTCACCTTCATCACCAGTGCAGCATCTCACAAAGGTACAGACTTGCTCTTCCTGGGTCACAGAGTGGCTTCCCTTATTTTTTACAAGAACTTTCACAATTGAACTGTTGCCTCCTATGGATTGAAGTCTCTGCTGTAATCTACTCTCACCAGTTCACTTTCACCATCAGTGCAGCATCTCACAAAGGTACAGATCTGCTCTTCCTGGGTCACAAGAGCAGATTCCATTATTTTTCACAATAGGAACCTTCACAATGGAACTGCTGCCTGACATGGATTGAAGTCTGCTGAAATCTACTCTCACCAGTTCACCTTCATCATCAGTGCAGCATGTCACAAAGGTACAGACTTACTCTTCCTGGGTCACAAGAGTGGTTTCCCTTATTTTCCACAATAATAACCTCCACAATGGAACTGCTGTCTCACGTGGATTGAAGTCTCTGCTGTACTCTTCACTCACCAGTTCATCTTCATCAGTGCAGCATCTCACAAAGGTACAGACGTGCTTTTATTGGGTCACAAGAGTGGCTTCCCTTATTGTTCACAATAAGAACCTTCACAATGGAACTGCTGTCTCACATGGATTGAAGTCTCTACGTGGATTTGTGAAATTGCATTGACTGGGTAAGAGCATATGTGCTTCATTCAGCTGTAGGAGGCTCCTCTTTAAGTCCAGCACATATTACTCAATTATTAATCTTCCAGGTTTATAGACGGGTACTTCTTAGATACAGATCTGACTATCCACATACAAGTAAACATACTGGGCCTGATTCATGGAAGTGTTTTATAATGGTGCAATGCCATAGGAAAACGTTCCATGAATCAGGTCCACTGTTTTTTAGGGGTGGTTGAGGTAGATCTCTATTTGCAGCAAAAGTCCTCGCTAGATAACTAAATGCACTGTTTTATGTTTTCTTGCATGTTTTTTTTAACTCCCCCCAACATTTCCATTAAAAGGCACCACAGTTCTGAGTGGGGGTGTACAAGCACACTTTTCTCCCTCTTACAAAAGTAAAAATGATGGCATGCATGCTATGGGACTCTATAAAGGGAATACTAACAACTCAGAATCTAGAGTATATACCTCCAGTTCTAAGGTAGTAATGCAACAGAAATGTTATTTCAGTTTGGTGAAATTACCACTGGTAATTCTGTCAAACTCATAATGAGGTGCAGGTATCATTACAAATTTGGTGGTAAATCTGTGGAATTATTGCCAAAATCGAGTATGTAACTGCCACTCAGTCCCATGGAATTACCACAGGATCATGAGTGGTGGCACAGTGGGGCTGATAATGAGTGTGGTGGTATAATGTAAAAGTGGCAGTAACAGAATTACCAGCACTTTTACCATAGCACTGAATCATTAGCCTGGCTTTATTACCACCAGCTAAATTATCACTGTTTGTACAAAAATGGTATTTCCGTCATATTAGAAGTTGAAATACTGCCAAAATACTTGCCAAAATGGGTGGTAATTCCAGCAAAAACACAGTGCAGTTACACAGTTACCTCCCCCTGGAACGGGGAGGTCAATGCATACAGGTGATGCAAATGAGGCCACAGGTGCACCCAATCCACTCAGGAAGGGTACATAAGGCCGACACATGCCCCAAGCACACTTTCCAACACCATGTGGCCACTAGCTGTTGCGAATTTGGACATGCAACTGCGATTTGCTCCGCATTGAGCTCCACCAGCAGGAAGAGCAGCACAGGCTACAGGGTGCAGAGAGGAGGAGGAAATGCCATGCAAGGTAGCACCCATATCCCAGGTCAGGCCCTCAGCAGGGACCTTGTCTGAAAACCAGCTGATCAGCCTGTACTGACTGAACAAGGAGACCAAACTTAAGCTGCTCACACTTCTGCAGAATGACATAGGACCTCATTACAAGGTTGACGGAATGGGTTTACCGGCACCTGTAATGGTGCCGGTAAACCCATTCCACCCTATTACGAGGTTCCCTTGCGGGACCCGCTCAGAACATCTGGTCAGACCAGACGTCCTTTGCGGGTCCCGCAAGGGGACCAGGGAGCTAATAACAGGCCCGTTATTAACGGGCCCGTTATTAGCTCCATCCCAATTCCCATTGAGCCCTATGGGGGCTCAAATGGGAATGGGGATTGGATTTTTGAATTAGGAATTACCAGGTCCTCCAAGGTTGGAATGACCTAGTAATTCCTCATTCAAGGAACCCGGACACGATTTTGGAGGCAGCCATGGCGCTAATAGCACCATGGCTACCTCCAAACTCGTAATGAGGCCCATAGAGAGCAGAATTAACATTAGAACAGCCATACCCCTGCACAGAGGGTAGACCCCCCTCTTACTGAATGTACAGGAGATAGACCCCACTCCCTTCAAACCGAATGTAGATAACTTGTCAGGATAATCAACAGCTCCGAGTGTAGGGCTTAAAATGGCAAGAAAACACATGTTAAGGTTTACGTGTATTTTTTGGGGTCAGAATGTCCTGCACAATAGAGAATATGTCAAGTATCACATGCTTCTCATAGTTACTAAAAATCTAGATTCGAATCTGAGCAGGTACCACGTTCTGATCAAGAATAGGTTGGTCCACCATTTTGTGATAACCAGGCATAGTCAGGCATTTTTTAAGATGGTGGACTTTTGCAAGTGACGATGATGTCAGTGGATAATTTTTTCATGGAGGTTCATGAAGAGTCCACTGGTGTAGAATGAGCTAGGTGAAACCTGTTTATACTAGTTTTGAGTGACAGGACTAGTTTTTAGTCTTGAAACACTTGCGTATAGGCGCGTTATAAATGCCATATCATATCATATCTTATCAGGTAAGGCAACCAACCAGGGATTGGAAAAGGAGTTGTCTTCAAGTACCAAGGCCAATCAGGATGTTTTTTGTTAATTACTAAATTACCTCACTTTTTAAGACTATATATAAGGGACTGAAATCAGGAGGGAGTTGGGAGTTGCTGAGTTTTCTGCTGTATGGTGCCTGCCTTGCTGTACCCTGGAAGAATAAAGATATCTTTGCCTGCTTTCATACTTGGTCTCAAGAATGCCTTTCCTGTTCCAGGGATGCCAAAGCCTAGAGATGGTGTTGGGACCCTCTCTTCACATGGTGAGCCAAGACAGGAGTCCTGAGATAATTTTTTCCAGGACCATGAATCCGGAATACAGGTACATGCTGTCTTGTGTTGAGAGTCGTGAAGATATAGAAGACCTCTGTCCCCAAGTGCAGCGCAGGGAGAATCACTAAATCACTCCCTACGCAACCTTTGCGGCCACAGGTGGAGATAATCCGAAGCCGGAATCGAAGTAATAGGAACCCCAAGGCAGCTGTGGAAAAAGGCAATGATTAGATACCAAGCAGTCAGGACACTACATACAATAATCCAAATACAGTCAGAGTCTTACCGGGGATCTGATGAAAGGATGGAAACCTGAACGGGAGGATGGTTCCGGGACTCACGTAGGCCAAAGACCCACCCTGCGGATAGGTCTAGATGTACCTCGCCAGTCTCCACCTGGAGAGTGTGATTCCCCGTGTAGAGGTGCAATCAGGGAGGCCCAACAGAGATCCGTTGCAGACGAAGGTCTGAAGCCAGGAAGAGCAGTCTACACCAAAGGGATGAACAAGAACGAGATCCAGAGGAAGTCCGTAGTACAGTCCGGGGTCAGGAGCCGTGATGAGCAGAAAAGCCGATGTAGCCAAATCCAAACGTGATCCACAAGAAGTCCAGTAAACATAAGCCAAGTCCAAGGAAGCCAGGTAAGCAATACAGGTAAGGAAGTCAAACAGAGTACTCCTGGTAAACCAGCTGTGAAGCGTAGGATACCGGCACTGCACTGCTTAAATATCGTCCACTTCCTGGTCACATGATGTCAACCGGAGTCACGTGACGCGAAACCGGGGCACGTGACCGTTTCCTCGGGTCACGTGATCGGGCCACAACAGCACGAGCGAGTGTGTTACTGCTCGAGCGGTGGCCTAATCTCCAAGGCAACTGCCAATGGAGGAACGGCCGTAATCGTGACTGCAGGGTGTATGGCGTTTGTTTGGCCAGCGCGCGAGCCAAACGGGGTTGCCTACGTGAGCCCCGGGAGACAGGTGAATGGGAGGGGTAGGACACTGGACTGGGTGTCGGGACAAGGTCGCAGGAACTACCCGAGGACATGACACATGCTAACAGGACTGAGAGAGAGGGAGATGGGGTGGCAAACTGCAGATGCCCACTCATTATTGAGGAGAGGGTGCTCCCAGACCTGATAGCATGGGAGGTCGCCTTGGCACCTATGGATTGGGGAGCTATGTTTTGGAAGCTTTCCAGAAAAATGTTTTAATTATGTATTTTCTGGGGGTTTCCAGAAACATTATTTTTGGATGATCTTTAAGAAAGAATATATATATATATATATATATATTTATATATATTGATTAATTATTTAATTATTTAATTATTTGGGGGGTCATTAGAACATGTTTTGATTTTTTTTTACTTTTTTGGATAATCAATGGTTTAGAGTTTAATATTATAGTTTAGAAGAAACAATGGGGGGTTGGTGTAAACAATTCAAGACGATGAGCATCGAGTTATTATGTAATTGACTTGAGGAGATGAGCCAAGCAGTTGAGAAACTGTGAGATGAAGAGCGTCACAGTACAGTAAGCCCAGTAACCTGCATCTTAGTACGTATCAATAGGAGTCATATCTAGAGCCCCAATACTGGGAACGTAGACGACAGACACGCAACCTCAGCGAAGGAGGCCCCCGAATGCACGCCATTTTTGCATCCCGACCTGCTGAGCCCCTAGACTGAACCGCCCATGAGGCAGGAGGCCCTGCGAGCCTCGCGAGCACCCAGCCAACACCAGTGCCCTCAAAGGGTGGCTCTGGACACCCGGGCATATAAAACCAAGGTAAGGAGAGCAGGAGGTCCATAGAAGGCCCACTGTCCCAGGAGCACAATTGGTGTTCTGAGGGGACACGAGGGGAATCAATTTACCAGGGCATTTTCCCCAGCTCCATGACTCGTCAGCACACAGAAAGATTCCCCCACACCACGCCATACTAGCCAAGTGACAGCTCCCCCCAATATCCTCCAGAAGCAGTGTCAATCTCCACAGTGGAGAGTCGACGGGGCAGCAGCTGTTAGCCGACAGCGTAGGAAGAGTGATCTGAAATGAGGACGCTCACCCAATTGGAGGATCTGTTAGGAGCCAAAGCCACCCTTCCTGGCCTGGAATGAGGGGATTCACGCCCGACACACCCGCTCCAAAGCCAAATATCCCACCACCCTTGTTGAGGCCAAGACAGTAGAGCTGCAACTCAAGCCAGAAGAGGCTCAAGAGGCACATAGTCACCCAACTCCAAAAACTAACGGGAACCAGCAAGTGAGATATGCACCCACGGTTGTAACAAGCGTAGCACCTTGAGTCCTGTAGCAAAAGCGCCAGGCTGAAAGTGCGCCCACCGCACAACCACCCCCCTTAATGTTTGGCCAATAAAGGTTGAGGGAAGCAATGCTTGGTGAGCCACTTACCTGTTTGAAGGGCGCTGAGCGCAAATACTAGTAGTCACACGGAGAGCAGCAAAACAAAGGCCACACCAAAGGTCTGTGTCTCCTCATAGGGTGGACGGTGCGGTCATGCGCAGGAGAGTATTAGCCAGGGGCAAGTCTCCGGTGAACAAGCAATTAAACAACACTCCAGCAGTGACACCAAAAGAAAACCCTGCATGCAGACCAGCGCTGCTCCTTGAACAGTCCAAAAGCTGCAGAAATACCATCGGGGGACCGCACAAATGGCTTCTCAAGGAAGACTCCCTGATTCCAAGAGGAGACCAAGGACTATCTACCAAAGCAGATATCCGCTCCTTGCTCGGTGAAATTTGAGCATTCAGTACCAGCATGAGCACAACGGTCAGTGTCCTCCAGGACAAGATCCACAAGATAGAAGACAATGTTGAGGTGCTGGAGAACTACCAGCAGTCGGCAGACATAATTGAGATGAGGACGGAGGGCCGATTTCAAGAACTCGAACAGAAAAAACGAGACCTGGAGGCAAAGGTTGATGATTTAGAGAATAGAGAAAGAAGAGCGAACATAAGGATACAAGGCCTTAGAGAATCCCCCTGTGAGACGCCTGCATTGCTAGAAAGAAGAGTTAAAGACCTCATAGCCTCCATACTTCCCCCTCTGGTCATGCCCCATATGGAGTTCGAGAGGGTCCACCGAGCCGGCAACCCCCCTGGTGGACCAAGATCAGTGTTGGCAAGATGTCATCACTATTAACATAAAGTGGACATTCTTCAGAGAGCAAGAGAACTAGACTCAATTAATTTTGAAGACTCCAAAGTTAAAATCACCAGGATCTTTCAGCTGCTACCCTAGCCCAAAGAAGAGCATGCCGCCCCCTCACTCTATGGCTGCGAGAAAAGAGCACGAGATATAGGTGAAATCGTCCCTTTCCCTTGGTCTTCACTTACGCGAATGAAGAATACATGGTCACTTCAGGAGCGGAAGTTAAGGTGGTCCTGAAGGGCTTGTAAGCAGAAACAGATGCAGTCAAGGGTGAAGAAGTACTGTCATCATCGGAACCGACACAAAAGCCCATAGGCCCCTGGAGGCAAAAAAGCAAGACCAAAGGCAGCAAAAAGTTTCAGAGACTGAACACCCCTTAACAAAAATGGGAAGAGAAGATAATGCATGTCAAGCAGAAGTTCAAAACCATAGCCAGGCTGGGCACTATGGACAATTGACATTAAGCATTCGCTAACAACGAGTTGTCGAAGAATGGTTGTTTGCTGAAAGGTTCTAGGGGGAACACCCATTGTGTGGCCCTATGTTAACACCTGGGGTGTCTCTGCAGTCACGGAGAGATTGAACTTACTTTCTTCCATTTCTTTCAATCTTTTACTATCCTTCAGTCTTTTTTGGGGGTAGGTGGGGGGAGCGAAAGTTAGGGCCTGACCGTATTACGCAGATCGCAGAGGATGCGACAGGGGACTTTAAGAAGCCAAGGGAATGGACATCAATGCGACATGTCAGGAAACAGGCAGCAAGCTTGAACGAGAGTGATGATGGGGGTTGATGCAATTAGAATAGGGTCACTCAATGTGAAGGGGTTGAACTCACCACAGAAAAGATCCATGTTAAGGCGGACTTTCAAACAAGCCAATCTTGACATCCTATTTGTTCAGGAAACAAAATTCAAACAAATGGGGGAATTTGAGGTGAAAGGTAGAAATATAGGAGGTTCCATATGGGCCTCTGGGCCTGAAAACAAGGGAGTAGTAGGCATATTGTATTGTTCCTCTTTGGGACTCCAAATTACACGCATACGCAGGGACCAGGGTGGGGCGTTCCCCGTTGTACACTGCTCAATAAGGTCCACCACAGTCACACTGTGCTCAGTTTGTGCCCAAAACACCCAGCAATTATCGTTCTGCGGAGACCTCCTGGCGACCCTAGATGAGGAAAGAGCTAGCACTCTTATCTGTGGGGGAGACTTTAATCAGATTATGAACCCAACTTTAGACTGGCAATCTTATTGCTCAGGCATCCAACCCTCCCTCAACCCCAGACAATGGGATTTTTCAGCATCTTATTTCGTGCACCATCTCATAGACGCCTGGCGAACAACACACCCAGCTAACAAAGCCTGTACATTCTATTCACCTCCTCACCAAACGTTCACTCCGATAGCTTATATATTCCTGGAAGGAAGTCTGGAACACCTGATCACAGAAGCAGCATTGAGGTGGTTGGATGGTCGGACCATGACATGGTCTCGGTCAACCTTGACCTCGGGCACAACACACCGGTAGACAGACGATGGACGTGCAATGACAGGCTGTTTAAAGACAAGCTCTTCGGGGAGGGCCTGGATGAGGAGATACGTGATTTCTTCAAAAAAAACAATACCAGTGAAATCCCAATTCCAACTGTCTTGGAGGCCGCAAAAGCCAAAATAAGGGGTCTAATTATAGCTCAAGGTTCCTCGGTCAAAAGACTGAAACAACTAAGGTAAACCCAGGTTAGGCAACTAATAGTATAAAAAGACAAGCCCTTACAAGAGAAGAGGGGGACTCAACAGAAACTAGAGCAGAAATCAAAGCCCTCAGGCAAGAGGTAAAAGAAATATGGGAAAGCAAAGCACTAACCAGTCTGCGATTTGTTAAGAAAAAATATTTTGAGAACGGAGATAAGGCCCACACTCTGCTAGCGGTCAGACTCAGGAATGAGAGGACGGACAGGGCGGTCATGAAAATTAGGTACTCCTCCAATTCAGTACTGATAAAGCCAACAGACATCACGGCTCGGTTTGCTCAATTCTATGAGAAGCTCTATTCCTCGGACATATCTCCCTCCCCTGAGAGAAACGAAGAATACATGTCCAAAGTAGTTTTCCCATCATTGTCAAGCGCAGATCGAGATCAGCTGAATGGCCCAATTACCACAGAAGAAGTTGATCATGCCATTTCCAGCCTGCAAGTGGGTTAAACACCGGGCTCAGACGGGTTCACCCCCACCTACTATAAGAGATTCAAAGGTGCACTTACACTGTTCCTCACTCCCCTCTTTAATAGTATCCTGGAGTCCGGCACAGCCCTGCCTTCCTTTACGGAAGCAAGTATCATAGTCATACCCAAAGAAGGGAAAGATAAAATGGACTGTGGCTCCTACAGGCCAATTTTGCTGTTAAATGTCGATGCCAATTTCTATGCTAGCATTCTGGGCAAACGGCTGAGCAGAGTTCTCCCCTGATTGGTACACAGTGATCAGGCAGGGTATGTCACTAGAAGGCAGGGCACAGATAATGTCCGTAAAACATTGGATCTCATAGCCTCCATCCCAGCAACGGAAGCAAAGCCCACTTTGATTTCGGTCAACGCCGAAAAGACCTTTCAAACGGGTGGAGTGGAGATTCATGTCAGACGTCCTACATAAAGCAGGTCTGGTCCCGGACTGGATCAGAGGAGCCAAGGCTCTGTACCAGAACACTCAGTCCAAGTTCGTGGTAAATGGGGTTGCATCACAGCAGCTTAAATTGACCAGGGGAACTAGACAGGGGTGTCCCCTATCCCCGCTGGAATATGTTTTGGTTATGGAGGTGCTGGCCCAAAACATCAGGCAGCATGCCAAGATCAAAGGCTTGCATAGGTACGGCATTGAGTACAAACTGGAGCTGTTTGCAGATGATGTGATGGCCTATGTCACTCACCTCGAGCAATTGATTCTGGCCTTCTTGCAAGTAATAGGAGAATATGGAGTGCAATCTGGGTTTCGCATAAACCGAAATAAAACAACAATCCTCCCCCTTAAAGACCCAGACCCACACCCCGCCACACCACCACAGTCGTGGGGTTTCCAAGTCTCACAAATAAGCATAAAATATCCAGGAATCACAATCACAAGACACCTCCAAGACCTGTTCTAGTCCTATTATAAAACGCTATGGTCAGTGATCCAACAGTATCTCGGCCGATGGAGTAAACTCAACCTTTCCTGGGCCGGTAGACTAACAGCGATTAAGATGAACATCCTGCCACGACTCCTCTTCCTTTTCCAATCCCTCCCGATCGCACTCCCCAGCACCTTTTTTAACACAGCCAAAAAACTGTCGTTCCTCTGGGACAATGGTAAACCGCGAATTGCATATAAAACTCTTATCCTCGCAAAAGAGAAAGCAGGCCTTGCCTATCCAGACATCCACTCTTACTACGCGGCTCCCCAGCTTTGCGCCTTAGTGGACCATATTAGGGAGTCTAAAGGAAAGCAGTGGGTAACCCTAGAGAATGGGCTGTTCGCTCCAGTAACTATGGGCGAATGGCTTTGGGCCCCCCGGGACGCTACCCTGCGTAGAGCAAGGGAGCACCCGGTGTTGGCAGCACTCTGGGCTTTATGGAACAAGAGAAACCCAGGCATGGTGGGAATTACAACATGGCTATCACTGCTTAGTTGCATATGGGCCCCCCAATCAGATATTCCATTCTAGAACCCCTCCGATTCCAACCCCAGTACGAGCAGGGCTTAGTAAGGGCAGGACAAATGTGGAGAGAGGGCTTGTTACTGACCAAAGAGGAACTCGAAGAAGCGCAAAAAGGCCTGACTATCAAACCCTTACCATACTTACAGCTCAAAGGAGTCCTCACGGACCGCAAATGGAAAGACCAGCTGCAGCGCCCCTTAAACACATTCGAAAAAATTGTGAACACGCACTCAAGCACCACGGGTCTCATAACATGCATGTATAAAGCACTCATCGACAGAGGCCATCTCCTCCCTCCAAGTACCAAAACCAAGTGGGACTGAGAACTTGGCTGGGAGGATAACCAAGCAGGCTGGGATGCTATATACAGGGCAGTGTGGCAATCCTCCATTGCGATGCAATATAAGATGCACAACTGTAGAATACTCACACAATGTCACCTAACCCTGCAATGCTTAGCTAAAATGTATCAAGGCATCTCCCCCTATTGCTGGAGTGGGTGGGTGCCCGCAGGTGTGCACATACTGGCACCAATGGTCGAGTTGTCCCCGTATACAGTTGTTCTGGAAGGAGATCCTACAGTGGATCTACAAGATCAAAGGCATTTGCAGGGATCTGTCTCCTCTCCTGGTTCTCTTTGGAGTCGAGCAAGTCGAGGACAGATACTCGCTCCTGCCAAACATGCCAAGAAATGTGCTACTAGCAGCCTATGTTTGTGTCACAATGAAGTGGAAAGCTTTCTCTCTCCCCATGAGATCTGAATGGCTGAGTAAAGCTAAAGATATAGAGATGTACGACATGGAAAGCCTGACCGCCCTCCTAATGGAAACACATACATATATAGATCAGCAATGGCTTCCATTCTTGCAGTTCCACAGAGAAGCCCAAGCGGCCCCCCTTTTACCCTGCAGCCCTGTGCCTTTGCCGCAATACATGCTTTACAGCCGCATAAGACTTTACATCCTAAAAGCACTCTAGCTCCCGCACGGACGTAGACATCAGAGAGGCCTTCACCCAGAGAAGACCCAACGCATCACGCTCTTCAACAGAAAAGCTTAGACTTACCCACGATTTTGACCAAGCTCCCTTGGCAAACATGGAACACTCCTGAAGCCAACTGGTTAATTGCTGTCTCTAGCGGTCAAGCCCTCAAGAGGGAAGGTTGGGGGATTTGTTTCTTTTTCTTCTCTGTCTCTTATTCTTTATCCCTACTTTCTATCCCCCTTCCACCTTCCGACTTTAAGCTTTTACGTAGAAGGGGGTTCCTCTTCACACCTGTTACTTTAAAATCGAATACTGTAAATTTGGTGATCGCATTGTTTTATTTGTCGATTGTTTTATTTTTAGCCTCATGGCTGATGCACCGGTTGATCACAATAAAAATATATTTAAAAAAACGAAAAGCGAGAGAGGGAACAGTTATTATCTTTTACTGTGATTTATAGCAAAGACTGTTTAAAGTGGATATGAAGGCGTTTTGGGAGCAAGTGGGAGTAACAGTGAGATCACCAGTGAAGAATGCAGCAGTTATCACGCATTCTGGGCAGACACAAGGGAAGCTTGCAAAAGTCAAGCTGATTCAAAGAAAAAAAATATCCAGACATGCCGTGGGAAGGACGGTGCTGGCTAGCGATGGAGAAAGTCAGAAATGCGGCAAGCAATCGATGCTTCATTAGGCAAATAATTGACTATTAAATGGATTAAGGAAGGGATGGGTGTATGCTAAAAGGCAAAGGGAACAGATTTTGGAGGAATAAATGGCTTGTAGGCCAAGGAAGAGGAGACTTTTCAGAATAGCCAAAGGCAGTAACCATAGTACACAGGATGGGCAAGTCAGGAGATTTCCTCCTGTATGTTGGGGGCATGTGAAGTGATAGGGAACAGAGAGCGAACATATGGAAGCCAAGGATATGTTCAGAATGGACAATTCTCAAGAAGGGGGACAGCTTACCTCCAGCATATAGCCCACAAAGTAGAGACAGGTTTGCCCAAGATCAGATGGTGCATCAGACACAAGCACCGCAAACACAGCAGGCTTTGCAATCAGCAGCCTGCATCCATGCAGATACAACAGAGTTCACATTGTACACACATATGAAAGCCAAGAATATGCAGGATGGACAGATCTAAACGTAGGAGGCTTGTTCTGCCTCAAGTATAGAGCATTGTCTGTGAACAGGATGATTTTAAACAGAGGCTAGAAACGTGAGAGCCACACCAGTTGGGGACAAAGATATGGCAGACCAAGAACGGCAAACCTTTCAAGGGGAGCAGGGCACTAGTGCATGTGATACCGATGGGAGAGGTGTTCTTAGGAAGACAAAGAAATGGGACGGTCGTACCTAGACCTACCTAAACCAAGGATGCCAGAGGCTTTGGCGTGGTCAAGACCGACCTACAAAGATGACCTTTTAGTAAAGAACGGAGACAGCACACCCCCGAGTGTATAGCTCACAAGTCATGGAAGGGTTTTCTGCACAGGATCAGATATTATATTAGACATGAGCACTGAGAAATGCAAACAGGCATAGCAACCAGGAAAGGTGCGCAACAGATTTACTGCAAAGGGCAATTGTAGTGAGCCCCATGCAGATTCAACAAATATGTAAAAAGAAGATAAATATTGACACCCAGGATAGAAAGTATCATTATGAAACAAATGAATCCTTTTATGGGAACATGTGTATGTGTGCACCCACAGTAGGCCAGCTCAAAAGGCAACTTGATATATTCAAAAATTATTAATGGCACTAGGCCTCAAGGAGTGCTGAGAATTAATATGGCAAAAGGAAAAAGGTTTTGTTCTAGTGGCAGACATTGGGACTATATCTCCATGCAGTGAAGACAGAAAGGTGTTGAATGATTATCAGAAGATTGAGGGTTCTGTTGAAGACTATAAATGCAGTTTTTCGTCTAGTGATGAATTAGTAGTCTCTGGAGGAGAGTGTGTTATGACGATTTTTTATATTTGCAACAAGCACCTGGCATGGTTTTGAGAAAGGGATTCGATGATAAAAGTCTAAACATGATGATTTTGTTTAGTGAATTAAGGATAATGTGTTCCACCTTCTGAAATGCACCATTTGAATATGGATGAATTCATAGTGGTGTGCACAGCACAAGAGGCCCGGCAAGGCATTTCTGGTGAAACCAGAAGATTTTTGGTATTATAAAATGAGCATAGTGCTATACATGCCTAGGTGGCAATAATGGAGCAGTGTTTAGTATACTTTCAGGAAGGCTTGGAGAGAGAGCACCATGTTTGGTACGGGCCTTTTTTGGCATGGGTCCAGAAAAAATGAATTAGGAGAAAATTAAAAATAAATGATCAACCTTAAACAGTATAGGAATAAGATGCTCATTTAAAAATTGATGTCATTTGGGTGAAATATTTTTTTTTAAATGAAGAAATGGAAAAATTAATGAAGACATGATTGGATGAATGAATGAATGGTTATTAAAATGATAAAAGCATAAAATAAGTAATAAATTCAAATTTGAAAAAATAAATAGCACAAATAAAGGTTGCTGGCCATAATTGAAAAACATAGTGTATTATGAGTAAGAAAGCTAACTGGAATGATGAATGGCCACAGGAATATTATGGGCCAAGGTCATTTTGATTATAGGTAAAAAACATCTAGTAGAACTGCATGAAAGAACATACATGGGTAAGTAAATTAATGTTATTTGAATGTATTTAATGTTGTTGGTTTATATTTTCTAGATGAAGATAATTAACCTTTTTGAACACGGGAGGAATGTCTGCATGGCCTTAATAGGGGAAGAGATAGTATACTATGACAAAGGTGAGTGCTAGTGAATAGGGAGAGAAAAAAAGAGGTAAGTACTGGTCTTCACCACAGTGTGAGAACACACTGTGGTCCTTATCAAAAGTAAGAAGACCCGGGTGAGTACAGAAAGAAAAAAGACAGTTAGGGATACAGTGTTTCAAATATGTAGCCTTCTTTCCTAAGATAGGTGCAAACAGGTCTGAGCATACAGTAGCATATAGATGCAAGCATGGCCACCTCAGACAACGCAGGACATAGAAGACGTCAAATAAATGGTGAATAACCTTTTTTAATTTTTAATAGTTGGCAGGATGCCAAACAGGGTAGATTTGGCAGACGGATAGGAAATATTTAGAATAGGCAAACAATGAGGGGGTAATTCATAGAATTCAGCGCACAAGTGGCGCACGCGGCTGGCGCACAGTGTGCGCGTGCGAATCCCAGCGCCAGCCGCGTGCGCTAAAATCCATTTCCGCACACAGCGTATTCATGGATTCCAGCCACCAAAACCAGCCGTGGCGCACAGTGGCGCAGCCACCCTGCAGCAGCGCCAGTTACGTCCCCAAGAACGCCTCTCGCGCAGGGAAAAGCCATCAATATACCCAATCCAGCGCAAAGGGCTGCGCTAACCCTGTACCAGCACGGCAAGCGGGCTACGTGTATCACTGGGGTGCGCGGGAAGTACCTCATGCGATTGGCCCCGTGCGAGCAGGGTACGCGTATTTCAGGGGTGCGCGGGAAGTTCCACACGCGATTTCCGCAGGGTACGCGTATCTCAGGGGTGCGCGGGAAGTGCCACACGCGATTTCAGCAGGGTACGTGTATTTCAGGGGTGCGTGGGAATTTCCACACGCGATTGGGGGTACGTGTATCTCAGGGGTGCGTGGGAAGTGTCACACGCGATTTCAGCAGGGTACGTGTATTCCGTTGTGCGGGGGAAGTTTCACACGCGACATCAGCAGGGTATGTGTATTCCAGGGGTGCGCTGGAAGTTCCACACGCGATTCCATCAGGGTACGTGTATTCCAGGGGTGCGCGGGAAGTTCCACACGCGATTGGGCCCGTGCGAGCAGGGTACGTGCATTTCAGGGGTGCGCGGGAAGTTCCACACGCGATTCCATCGGGGTACGTGTATTACAGGGGTGCGCGGGGAGCACCACACGTGAATTGCACATGTGGGTCCTCCCAGGTGTTCCCTCTACACCCTCCACGGCCCCTGCAGGTGGCTCACACCACAGGGGCCTACCCTGCACATGTCCTGCAGGCACACCATCCACCATGGCCATGACCCCCAGCCAACCCACATGTCAACTTGCACTACTGCCCACCAACGCATGTCCCCCTGCACCCCCAGTCACCAGGGGCACCCTCCACCAGGCCCCCACCCATGTCTCCCAGCACCCCCCATCCCCCAGCAGTGCAGGGGCACGAACCACCAGGCCCCCACCAATGTCTCCCAGCACCCCACCCCCAGCCACCAGGGGCACCCACCACCAGGTCCCCACCCATGTCTCCCAGCACCCCCACCCCCAGCAGTGCAGGGGCAGCCTCCACCAGGCCCCCACCCATGTCCAACTCATGTCTCCCACCACCCCCACCCCCCAGCACTGTGGGGCACCTGCCAGCAGGCCCCCACCTATGTCCAACTCATGTTCCCCACCACCCCCACCCCCCAGCACTGTGGGGCACCTGCCAGCAGGCCCCCACCCATGTCCAACTCATGTTCCCCACCACCCCAACCCCCCAGCAGTACAGGGGCACCCACCACCAGGCCCCCACCCATGTCTCCCAGCACCCCCCCCCCCAGCCACCTGGGGCACCCACCACCAGGCCCCCACCCATGTCTCCCACCACCCCCACCCCCCAGTCACCAGGGGCAGCCACCACCAGGCCCCCACCCATGTCTCCCAGCACCCCCACCCCCCAGCCACCAGGGGCAGCCTCCACCAGGCCCCCACCCATGTCTCCCAGCACCCACACCCCCAGCCACCAGGGCAGCCTCCACCAGGCCCCCACCCATGTCTCCCACCACCCCACCCCCCCAGTCACTAGGGGCAGCCTCCACCAGGCCCCCACCCATGTCTCCCACCACCCCCAACCCCAGCACTGTGGGGCACCCTCCACCAGGCCCCCACCCATGTCTCCCACCACCCCCACCCCCCAGCCACCAGGGGCAGCCTCCACCAGGCCCCCACCCATGTCTCCCAGCACCCACACCCCCCAGCCACCAGGGGCAGCCTCCACCAGGCCCCCACCCATGTCTCCCACCACCCCCACCCCTCCAGTCACCAGGGGCAGCCTCCACCGGGCCCCCACCCATGTCTCCAACCACCCCAACCCCAGCACTGTGGGCACCTCCACCAGGCCCCACCCATGTCTCCCACCACCCCCACCCCCCAGCAGTGCAGGGGCACCCTCCACCAGGCCCCCACCCATGTCTCCCACCACCCCCACCCCCCAGCAGTGCAGGGGCAGCCTCCACCAGGCCCCCACCCATGTCTCCCACCACCCCCACCCCCAGGCACCAGGGGCAGCCTCCACCAGGCCCCACCCATGTCTCCCACCACCCCATCCCCCCAGCACTGTGGGGCACCCACCACCAGGCCCCCACCCATGTCTCCCAGCACCCCCACCCCCAGCAGTGCAGGTGCACCCACCACCAGGCCCCCACCCATGTCTCCCACCACCCCACCGCCCCAGTCACCAGGGGCAGCCTCCACCAGGCCCCCACCCATGTCTCCCCAGCACCCCACCCCCCTGCCACCAGGGCAGCCTCCACCAGGCCCCCACCCATGTCTCCCAGCACCCCACCCCCCCAGTCACCAGGGGCAGCCTCCACCAGGCCCCCAACCATGTCTCCCAGCACCCCCACCCCCAGCACTGTGGGGCACCCTCCACCAGGCCCCCACCCATGTCTCCCACCACCCCCACCACCCAGCAGTGCAGGGGCAGCCTCCACCAGGCCCCCACCCATGTCTCCCACCATCCCCACCCCCCAGCCACCAGGGGCAGCCTCCACCAGGCCCCCAACCCATGTCTCCCAGCACCCCCACCCCCCAGCCACCAGGGGCAGCCTCCACCAGGCCCCCACCATGTCTCCCACCACCCCACCCCCCAGCACTGTGGGGCACCCCACCAGGCCCCCACCCAAGTCTGCCAGCACCCCCCCCCCCAGCAGTGCAGGGGCAGCCTCAACCAGGCCCCACCCATGTCCAACTCATGTTCCCCACCACCCCACCCCCCAGCACTGTGGGGCACCCTCAACCAGGCCCCCACCCATGTCTCCCAGCACCCCCACCCCCCAGCCACCAGGGGAAGCCTCCACCAGGCCCCCACCCATGTCTTCCACCACCCCCACCCCCCAGCACTGTGGGACACCTGCCAGCAGGCCCCACCCATGTCCAACTCATGTTCCCACCACCCCCCCCCAGCACTGTGGGCACCCACCACCAGGCCCCCACCCATGTCCAACTCATGTTCCCCACCACCCCCACCCCCCAGCACTGTGGGGCACCTGCCAGCAGGCCCCCACCCATGTCCAACTCATGTTCCCCACCACCCCACCCCCAGCACTGTGGGGCATCTGCCAGCAGGCCCCCACCATGTCCAACTCATGTTCCCCACCACCCCCACCCCCAGCACTGTGGGGCACCTGCCAGCAGGCCCCCACCATGTCCAACTCATGTTCCCCACCACCCCCACGCCCCAGCACTGTGGGGCACCTGCCAGCAGGCCCCCACCCATGTCCAACTCATGTTCCCACCACCCCACCCCCCAGCACTGTGGGCACCTGCCAGCAGGCC
>CM010929.2:520524612-520560260 GCA_002915635.3 Ambystoma mexicanum
GGAGACATGAGTGGGGGCCTGGTGGAGGCTGCCCCTGCACTGCTGGGGGGTGGGGGTGGTGGGAGACATGGGTGGGGGCCTGGTGGAGGCTGCCCCTCAGTGCGGGGGGTGGGGTGGTGGGAGACATGAGTGGGGGCCTGGTGGAGGCTGCCCCTGCACTGCTGGGGGTGGGGGTGGTGGGAGACATGAGTGGGGGCCTGGTGGAGGCGCCCCTGCACTGCTGGGGGGTGGGGGTGGTGGGAGACATGAGTGGGGGCCTGGTGGAGGCTGCCCCTGCACTGCTGGGGGTGGGGGTGGTGGGAGACATGAGTGGGGCCTGGTGGAGGCTGCCCCTGCACTGCTGGGGGGTGGGGTGGTGGGAGACATGAGTGGGGGCCTGGTGGAGGCTGCCCCTGCACTGCTGGGGGTGGGGGTGGTGGAGAGACATGAGTGGGGGCCTGGTGGAGGCTGCCCCTGCACTGCTGGGGGGTGGGGGTGGTGGGAGACATGAGTGGGGGCCTGGTGGAGGCTGCCCCTGCATGCTGGGGGGTGGGGGTGGTGGGAGACATGAGTGGGGGCCTGGTGGAGGCTGCCCCTGCACTGCTGGGGGGTGGGGGTGGTGGGAGACATGAGTGGGGGCCTGGTGGAGGCTGCCCCTGCACTGCTGGGGGTGGGGGTGGTGGGAGACATGAGTGGGGGCCTGGTGGAGGGTGCCCTGCACTGCTGGGGGGGGGTGGTGGGAGACATGAGTGGGGGCCTGGTGGAGGCTGCCCCTGCACTGCTGGGGGGTGGGGGTGGTGGGAGACATGAGTGGGGGCCTGGTGGAGGCTGCCCCTGCACTGCTGGGGGGTGGGGGTGGTGGGAGACATGAGTGGGGGCCTGGTGGAGGCTGCCCCTGCACTGCTGGGGGGTGGTGGTGGGAGACATGAGTGGGGGCCTGGTGGAGGCTGCCCCTGTGCTGGGGGGTGGGGGTGGTGGGAGACATGAGTGGGGGCCTGGTGGAGGGCTGCCCCGCATGCTGGGGGTGGGGTGGTTGGGGACATGAGTGGGGGCTGGTGGTGCTGCCCTTTGGATGCTGGGGGGTGGGGTGGTGGGGACATGAGTGGGGCCTGGTGGGGGCTGCCCCTGTGGCGGGGGTGGGGGTGGTGGAGACATGAGTGGGGGCCTGGTGGAGGCTGCCCCTGGCTGCTGGGGTGGGGGTGGTGGGCGACATGGGTGGGGGCCTGGTGGGTGCTGCCCATGGTGGTGGGGGGTGGGGGTGGGTGGGAGCCATGGGTGGGGCCTGTGGCTGGGCCCTGGTGGTGGGGGTTGGGTGGTGGGAGACATGAGTGGAGGCCTGGTGGAGCTGCCCATGTGGCTGGGGTGGGGGTGGTGGGAACATGAGTGGGGCCTGGTGGAGGCTGCCCCTGTGCTGGGGGTGGGGTGGGGGGAGACATGAGTGGGGGCCTGGTGGAGGCTGCCCCTGGCACGCTGGGGTGGGGTGGTGGGAGACATGAGTGGGGGCTGGTGGAGGGTGGCCCATGGTGGTGGTTGGGGTGGGGTGCAGGGGGAACATGAGTGGGGCCTGGTGGTGGCTGCCCCTACACTGGCTGGGGGTGGGGTGGTGGTAGAGCATGAGTGGGGGCCTGTGGTGGCTGCTCCTGGTTGCTGGGGGGTGGGGGTTGGGAGACATGAGTGGGGCCTGGTGGGGGCTGCCCGTGTGCTGGCTGGGGTGGGGTGGTGGGGACATGGTGGAGGCCTGGTGGAGGGCTGCCCTGCACTGGCTGGGTGGTTGGGTGGCGTGGGGGACATGAGTGGGGCTGGTGGAGGCGCTGCCCATGGCTTGCTGGGGGTGGGGGGAGTGGGAGACATGAGTGGGGCCTGGTGGGGCTGCCCATGGGTGGCTGGGGGGTGGGGTGGATGGGAGACGATAGAGTGGGGGCCTGGTGGATGCTGGCCCCTGGTGGCTGGGGGGGTGGGGTGGTGGGAGACATGGGTGGGGGCCTGGTGGAGTGCGCCCTGCAGCTGTCGGGGGTGGGGGTGGGAGGGACATGAGTGGGGGCCTGGTGGGGCTGGCCCCACTGCTGTGGTGGTGGGGGTTGGGAGACATGAGTGGGGGCCTGGGTGGAGGGTGCGCCTGCACTGCGGGGGGGGGGGGGGGGTGGGAGACATGAGTGGGGGCCTGGTGGAGGCTGCCCCTGGATGCTGTGGGGGGGTGGAGGTGGGTGGTAGACATGGGTGGGGGCCTGGTGGAGGCTGCCCCTGATGGCTGGGGGTGGGGGTGGGTGGGAGACATGAGTGGGGGCGCTGGTGGAGGCTGCCCCTGGATGGCTGGGGGGTGGGGGTGCTGGGAGACATGAGTGGGGGCCTGGTGGAGTGCTGCCCCTGGCATGCTGGGGGGTGGGTGTGGTGGGAGACATGAGTGGGGGCCTGGTGGAGGGTGCCCCTGCAGCTGGGGGGTGGGGGTGGTGGGAGGCATGAGTGGGGGCCTGGTGGAGGGTGCCCCTGGTGCTGGGGGTGGGGTGGGTTGGAGACATGAGTCGGGGGCCTTGGTGGAGGCTGCCCCTGCCTGCTGGGGGGTGGGGGTGGTGGGAGACATGAGTGGGGGCTGGTGGAGGCTGCCCCTGGATGCTGGGGGTGGGGTGGTGTGGAGACATGAGTGGGGCCTGGTGGGGGCTGCCCCTGGTGGCTGGGGGTGGGGGTGGGTGGGAGACATGAGTGGGGGCTGGTGGAGGGCTGCCCCTGGATGCTGGGGGTGGGGGTGGTGGAGAGACATGAGTTTGGGCCTGGTGGGGGCTGCCCATGGTGGCTGGGGGGTGGGGGTGGGTGGAGACATGAGTGGGGGCCTGGTGGAGGCTGCCCCTGCAGTGGCTGGGGGGTGGGGGGTGGTGGGAGACATGGGTGGGGGCCTGGTGGAGGCTGCCCCTGGCTGGTGGGGGTGGGGTGGTGGGAGACATGGGTGGGGGCCTGCAGTGAAGGCGTGCCCCTGCTGGCTGGGGGGTGGGGGGTGGTGGGAGACATGAGTGGGGGCCTGGGTGGAGGGTGCCGCATGCAGTGGCTGGGGGGTGGGGGTGGTGGAGACATGAGTGGGGGCCTGGTGGAGGGTGCCCTGCGGTGCTGGGGGGTTGGTGGGTGGGAGACATGAGTGGGGGCTGGTGGAGGGTGCCCTGCACTGCTGGGGGTGGGGGTGGTGGGAGACATGAAGTGGGGGCTGTGGTGGGGGCTGCCCTGGTGGTTGGGGTGGGGTGGGAGACATGAGTGGGGGCCTGGTGGAGGCTGCCCCTGGAATGCTGGGGGGTGGGGGGTGGGAGACATGAGTGGGGGCGCTGGTGGGGGTGCCCTGGATGCTGGGGGTGGGGGTGGTTGGAGACATGAGTGGGGCCTGTGGAGGTGCCCCTGGATGCTGGGGGGGGGGTGGGTGGGAGACATGAGTGGGGGCAGGTGGGGCTGCCCTTGGTGCTGGGGGTGGGGTGGTGGGTGGGAGACATGAGTGGGGGGTCTGGTGGAGGCTGCCCCTGCTGGCTGGGGGTGGGGTGGTAGGGAGACATGAGTGGGGGCCTGGTGGAGGGTGCCCATGGATGCTGGGGGGTGGGGGTGGGTGGGAACATGGGTGGGGGCCTGGTGGTGGAGGGGTGCCCTGCACTGCTGGGGTGGTGGGGTGGTGGGAGACATGAGTGGGGCCTGGTGGAGGGTGCCCATGGGGGGCTGGGGGTGGGGGAGTGGTGGGGACATGAGTGGGGCCTGGTGGAGGGTGCCCTGGTTGCTGGGGGGTGGGGGTGGGTGGGAGACCATGAGTGGGGGCCTGGTGGAGGCTGCCCCTGATGCTGGGGTGGTGGGGTGGGGGAGACATGAGTGGGGGCCTGGTGGAGGCTGCCCCTGGATCGCTGGGGGGTGGGGGTGGTGGGAGACATGGAGTGGGGGCCTGGTGGAGGGTGCCCCTGCACTGCTGGGGGGTGGGGTGGTGGGAGACATGAGTGGGGGCCTGGTGGAGGGTGCCCCTGGCTGGGGGTGGGGTGGTGGGTGGGTAATGAGTGGGGGCCTGGTGGAGGGTGGCCCCTGTGCACTGGCTGGGGGTGGGGGGTGGTGGGAGATGAGTGGGGGCCTGGTGGAGGGTGCCCATGGTGGCTGGGGGGTGGGGGTGGTGGAGAGACATGAGTGGGGGCCTGGTGGAGGCTGCCCCTGCATTGCTGGGGGTGGGGTGGGTGGGAGACATGAGTGGGGGCCTGGTGGAGGGTGCCCCTGCATGCTGGGGGGTGGGGGTGTGGGAGACATGAGTGGGGGCCTGGTGGAGGGTGCCCCTGCACTGCTGGGGGGTGGGGGTGGTGGGAGACATGAGTGGGGGCCTGGTGGAGGCTGCCCCTGGTGGCTGGGGTGTGGGGTGGTGGGAGACATGAGTGGGGGCCTGGTGGAGGCTGCCCTGGATGCTGGGGGGTGGGGGTGAGGGGGACATGAGTGGGGGCCTGGTGGTGCTGCCCCTGCACTGCTGGGGGGTGGGGGTGGTGGGAGACATGAGTGGGGGCCTGGTGGAGGCTGCCCTGCACTGCTGGGGGTGGGGGTGGTGGGAGACATGAGTGGGGGCCTGGTGGAGGCTGCCCTGGTGGCTGGGGGTGGGGGTGGTGGGAGACATGAGTGGGGGCCTGGTGGAGGCTGCCCCTGGTGATGGGGGGTGGGGGTGGTGGGAGACATGAGTGGGGGCCTGGTGGAGGGTGCCCCTGCACTGCTGGGGGTGGGGGTGGTGGGAGACATGAGTGGGGGCCTGGTGGAGGGTGCCCCTGCACTGCTGGGGGGTGGGGGTGGTGGGAGACATGAGTGGGGGCCTGGTGGAGGCTGCCCCTGGATGCTGGGGGGTGGGGTGTGCAGGGGGACATGAGGTGGGGGCCTGGTGGGGCTGCCCCTGACTGCTGGGGGGGGGGTGGTGGGAGACATGAGTGGGGGCCTGGTGGAGGCTGCCCCTGCACTGCTGGGGGTGGGGGTGGTGGGAGACATGAGTGGGGGCCTGGTGGAGGCTGCCCCTGGATGCTGGGGGTGGGGGGGTGGGAGACATGAGTGGGGGCCTGGTGGAGGGTGCCCCTGGTGGCTGGGGGGTGGGGGTGGTGGGAGACATGAGTGGGGCCTGGTGGAGGCTGCCCCTGGATGCTGGGGGGTGGGGTGGTGGGAGACATGAGTGGGGGCCTGGTGGAGGTGCCCCTGGTGCTGGGGGTGGGGGTGGTGGGAGACATGAGTGGGGGCCTGGTGGAGGGTGCCCCTGCACTGCTGGGGGTGGGGTGGTGGGAGACATGAGTGGGGGCCTGGTGGCAGGTGCCCGCACTGCTGGGGGTGGGGGTGGTGGGGGACATGTAGTGGGGGCCTGGTGGAGGTGCCCTGCACTGCTGGGGGGTGGGGGTGGTGGGAGACATGAGTGGGGGCCTGGTGGAGGGTGCCCATGGTGGCTGTGGGGGGGGGGGTGGTGGGAGACATGAGTGGGGCCTGGTGGAGGCTGCCCCTGGAGTGCTGGGGGGTGGGGGTGGTGGGAGACATGAGTGGGGGCCTGGTGGAGGCTGCCCTGCACTGCTGGGGGTGGGGGTGGTGGGAGACATGAGTGGGGGCCTGGTGGAGGGTGCCCCTGCACTGCTGGGGGTGGGGGTGGTGGGAGACATGAGTGGGGGCCTGGTGGAGGGTGCCCCTGCACTGCTGGGGGGTGGGGGTGGTGGGAGACATGAGTGGGGGCCTGGTGGAGGCTGCCCTGCACTGCTGGGGGGTGGGGGTGGTGGGAGACATGAGTGGGGCCTGGTGGAGGGTGCCCCTGGATGCTGGGGGGTGGGTGGTGGGAGACATGAGTGGGGGCCTGGTGGAGGGTGCCCTGGTGGCTGGGGTGGGGGTGGTGGGAGACATGAGTGGGGCCTGGTGGAGGTGCCCCTGGATGCTGGGGGTGGGGGGTGGTGGGAGACATGAGTGGGGCCTGGTGGAGGCTGCCCTGTGGCTGGGGGTGGGGTGGTGGGAGACATGAGTGGGGCCTGGTGGAGGCTGCCCTTGTGCTGGGGGGTGGGGGTGGTGGGAGACATGCATTGTTGATCAGTAGTGCAAGGTGACATGTGGGTTGGCTGGGGGGCATGCCCATGGTGGATGGGCTGCCTGCGGGACATGAGCAGGGGTGCAGGGTAGTCCCCCGTGGTGTGGGCTGCCTGCAGGGGCCGTGGAGGTTGTGGAGCGTACACCATGGCCAATTCACGTGTAGTACTCCCCAGAACCCCTGAAATACACATACACTGCTGAAATTGCATGTGGAACTTCCCGCGCACCCCTGAAATACACGTACCCTGCTTAGATCGCGTGTGGAACTTCCCGCGCACCCCTGGAATACACGTACACTGCTGAAATCGCGTGTGGAACTTCCCGCGTACCCCTGGAATACACGTACCCTGCTGAAATTGCGTGTGGAACATCCCGCGCACCCCTGAAATACACGTACCCTGCTTGCACGGGGCCAATCGCGTGTGGAACTTCCCGCGCACCCTGAAATACACGTACCCTGCTTGCACGGGGCCAATCGCGTGTGGAACTTCCCGCGCACCCCTGAAATACACGTACCCTGCTCGCACTGGGACAATCGCGTGTGGAACTTCCCGCACACCCCTGAAATACACGTACCCTGATGAAATCGCGTGTGGAACTTCCCGCGCACCCAAGGAATACACGTACCCTGCTCGCACTGGCCCATTCGCGTGTGGAACTTCCCGCGCACCACTGAAATACACGTACCCTGCTGAAATCGCGTGTGGAACTTCCCGCGCACCCATGGAATACACGTACCCTGCTCGCAATGGGACAATCGCGTGTGGAACTTTCCGCTCACCCCTGAAATACACGTACCCTGATGAAATCGCGTGTGGAACTTCCCGCGCACCCCTGAAATACACGTACCCTGCTTGCACGGGGCCAATCGCGTGTGGAACTTCCCGCGCACCCCTGAAATACACGTTCCCCGCTTGGCGTTTGCTGTTTGCCAGCCCGGTGAACTGGTCCAGGGTTAGCGCAGCCCTTTGCGATGATTTAGCGATTTTGATGGCTTTTCCTTGCGCGAGGGCGTTCTTGGGGGCGTTACTGGCGCTGCTGCAGGGTCGCTACGATTCTCTGCGCCACGGCTGGTTTGGGAGCCTAAAATCCATGAATACGCTGTGCGCGGAAATCGGTTTTAGCGCACGTGCCTGGGGCAGTCAATCGCACGCGGACACTCTGCGCCAGCCGCTTGCGACACTTTTCTGCGAAATTCTATGAATTACCCTGTTAATGTTGTGACTTTTACGCGAAATCTGTCGGATATGTGGTTTAGGTCTAGAGTCAATTATTCACTTTTTACTGCTTTGTGAGAGTTAAAACAATCTGAGAAGACTGTTCTTGCTTCCATTGTTTAAGAAAGCTTGTGTTAGTAGTGCAGCAAAACAAAAGCGTTAAAACCATGCCAATCGAATGAATTAGTTAATGACATTTACTTTGTAGCCAGGCTCATATATCGTGCCTGGTCTCGCAGGAAACTCTTGGTAGCCAATTGAATTACGTTTTCTATGGATTTTTTAATCTATTTTAGTGTTTATGAATGTTACTTGTTTTTAATGTATGAAATAGGTTTCCTAGATGTAACACATGCATGGAATAATTTTGTATTTGAATCATGTATGCTAAAGGCACATCTGTTGAATAAAGCACATGAATGACAAACACTACCGGACAGCAAATGCTTACACAGTGCAACTCCACTAGTCTGTAACCCCACAGCCAAACAAAAGGGAATTCTGAGGTCAAATGAGTTGGGCTATAAAGGTGGGCACTAAGTCAAAGGGCCCCTAATGGAGTTACAAGGGCCCATTCCACTGACCACACCAAAAGCAGGAGCAGATCACATGCAAGAAAAGGGCACACAGAAACGTAGGCCTAATATGGATGTATACGCACCCTCACGCTGCCCATTGAAGGGTGAAAGTACAGCACCCAGCACAATTGGAGCAGAGTCCTTCATCCACTACACAAGATGGGTGAAATTCACTGTCAACCTACTCTGCCAAACAAAATGTAATTTGCCCTGGGAGGCAAAACATACGACCATACAAATATCGCTTTGGGACAACATCCATCCATGCTCTGACCCGCCCCCATTCCCCCCCCCCACAGTTTTCCACCATGTATGGTACTAAGTGAAGAAATAGATTTTACAAAATCGATTTCAGAAAATACAGATTTAGAAAGACTGCTCAGAGGTTACTCTGAGACGTCTTTTTAAAATCAGACTACGTGACACACTCGCGTGCGCACATGGGCTGATAGACATGGCAGGGCCAGAAGAGGGTACAGGTACGTGTTTTTGTGAGCGTTTTCTCGGTGTGTGTGTCTATGTGCTTGAGTCATGTTTGGTGGGTGTGTGGAGAGGATAAATGTGAGTGTGTGCACGTTTGTGTGACTGTTAGTGTGTCGATGGTGCGGTGGGTATGGTAGAAAGGCTTTGGACGGGCAAGCGGGGTTGCGGCAGAGGAAAGGGAGGCTTACAGGAAATCCCACCAGCATGGGAGAAGGAGCGGGTGGGGGGAGGGAAGGCTGATCGGATTCATTGGGGGGCAGTTGGGGATCATGTAAGTGTCACATTTCCGCATTTTGAGGGTGGCACAAAAACGGCCGAAAAAAATGTGCACTTTTTTTGTTTGGTCTTCAATATGCAGAAATATCTCACAGAAGGCATTTGAAAGCTATGAGCCAATTCAACTTCCCCCAATCCCTGGTTCTTGAACCAAATGCCAAATTTGGAGGTAACAAAGATATATACACACCGCAACTCTTTCCCACTGCCTACACTTGCTCTCATCTCAAGAAACTAGCATACACATGGCCACGTTCTACTCACACTTATACAAGCCAAAGACCAAGGCAAAGTTCCTCCTAGTGTCAAAAAAATAAAACACTGCACACTTCAAAACAGCCCCTTTCATCTGTGCACTCTTATGCATCCCTGCACCCTTCACAACTGCTGTTCACACTAGCAAATGTTTCTGAGAAACAACAATAATGTTCCACTACTTCCTCACACCCGACACCAGATTCACCCTTCAATATTACCCTCCAAGCCAATCACTTGACAGCTTAAGCCCTTTTCCACATCAGCCTCCCTAATTAATCGCATTTTCTTCCATCACAATCTATTCAGCACATCCAAATGAACCGTGTGCACAATCCCACCAATACCCGCTTCCCTTGTCCAGTTTCCTGTGGACTTCATTTTTTGTGTTTGATAATCACTTCTGCCTTGGGCCACACATTGATCAGAAAGTAGTCAAGAGACATGCCATACGCTTTCAAGATCAGCCCCATAAACATGTACTGGACGGATTATGAAAAACTGCAGGTTATCCATAAATACCTTATCTGCCCTGCCCCCTGACAGTGGCATAGTCGATTCCACACTTTATGTATACAGAAGCACAGCATTGGCAGAACCACTGCCTACAATGGCAACATGGAATGCCCAAGAATCATCACACAAGTGGGCATTCTCAGATGGCAAACAGCGGGACACACATACCATGAGAAGGTCCACAACAACGTTTACTAACATGCGATTTATTGTGACACAGGAGGCATATGTAACCACGACTCTAAATGGATATGTGCACAATCATTCCTTACATTTAACTCCAGTCTCCATGGGCAGCGAAACATATAGCCTATATGCAAGATATCAACTCTGGTGAACTCCATTGTACACTTCTCCCTACTGGAAAGTCAAGCCACAAATTCCTGAAAAGCACATGTTGAATAACAGCCCATCACCATCAAACACCTACCTGTAGTCACACATCCACATGCCCACTTCCTCGAAGCCCCCGGAGAAGCACCAGTGAGACGACATGGTGGAAGGGTGTCACCAGATATCCTGCCACTCTACTTGCACATGCTAGCAAAGCCTATGTAGAAATATGCAGCTTGCCCCACAAACTGACCTTTAGGCATGACCAATGTGACCACAAGCACTATCTGGAGCCACCTCTTGATGACACAATAACACCCCTTTGAAGGGGAGAGGATGATACATGCCACTTGTATGTGAGTGGCTATATACCTGATGCACACATATACCTTAGCAAAAGACTTTGTCATCACCCCTTTCAGTGGCAGAACATATTGCACAGCCCTGTCATGTCACACTTACCCAAGACTGTTAGGTTGTCCTGGTGACACTCTTGTCACACTGTGTTGATTTGTCTGAGGTGCAACTGTTCAATCTTTACTTGATTCTCTTTGTCGATCGGTCTTGTATGCTTGTCCCAGAAACTGGGGAATTGGTCTCTGGTTATTCTGCATGCACCCCCCATGCCGTTTTGGAAGCATAACGATTGGCTACGATCTGTTCTGATTCCAGGTATGCCCAATGGATGGTCCATGACTTCATATTTTGATGGAAGCAGTGTGGATTTTTACTTGAATGGGCACCCCAATTTTAAATGGAAAATATGTATCAACTGTATTAAATGCTTTGTTACCTGTAGCTGTAGCTATAGTCAAATGCAAGGGGCTTGATCCCTCACAGTAGGTCCCAGACAAAGACACACATTGGGAGATGCTGCAGTTCGCTGAGCAGCATTAAATGACCCTCTGGCTCCTAATGAATTTCTTGTTTGTGTTGCAGTTCCATGGTCATCAATAACTTCCCTTTTCAGTCTGGCAATCCTCCAAGATGAATCCCCAGAAGCCGAAAAGGTGACCTGGACTCAACAATGTTGTAAGTTAGGATCAGATTCCTTGTTGAACTCTCCAGATGACCGCCTGGTGGCACCTAAGGTGCTCTTCCCCTACCTGGTCCATGAAGCTCACAGCGTAAAAATGCAATGATCACTTAATTACGGCGAGATTGGATGGCTCATGGTTTAGCGTCTCTGGCTCAGCATTATTGTGAAAACCGGGTCATATGTCTAACACATAATGGGAGAGTGGTACCCACGAGGATGTCTGCACGTCCAGTACTGGAAAGTCCATTCTTGCATATGCACACATACTTTATGAAGCTCCCTGCCTGTATGCATTATGTTTATTTCTTGGTGCTAGTAAATGTATTTTCTTGGTGGGTGGAGGCATACGCATGTAGAAAATCAGACGCTGTGACTGTGGTTAAAAAGTTGGTAGTGAAGTTTATACCTCAGTTTGGACTGTCTCTCAGTATAGACAGTGACTGAGGTACCCATTTTACTGGTCAAGTTATTTGAGAAGTGTTCAAAGCTTTAGGAATAAATCAACAGCTCCATTGTACTTAAGGCAAATATGTAGAAAGCTGGAATGGGGACCTTAAGTTAAGGCTATATGAAGTGGGTAAAGAAACAGGGTTACAATGGCCCAAGCCTTGCCCCTGGTTCTGTTTTCCATGCGCAACAATCCATATCATAAACGCAAGCCGTCTGCTCATGAAATCTTCACTGGTCATCCTATGAGAATGGGAACTGCAAGTAGTTCCCACATTTAAAGTCTGCTATTAGATGATGATCCACTGCTCCGATATTGTTGCATGTTTATTAAAACTATACAGTCTCTCCATGCTCATGTCTGTGAAGTCCTGTCTTAACTGCTATGGAACCCTGCCAACCTATACAGCCAGGAAACTGGGTCCAGGTGAAAGTCCACCAGTGAAAATCTGTGCTCCAGCCTAGCTGGCGTGGCACATTCCAGGTCCTCTTGACCACTCACTCGGAGTGAAGTGTTTGGAGATCCTGCCTTGGATCCATGAGTGCATTGTCGCAAAGTTGCCACCCCAGTTGATGATCTCACCTGCACAGCGACAGATCTTCCTCACCTTGGCTCAAGTTTCACTGCGACCACAGACTGCACCACCAATAACATCACCAGCGGTTTGTCAACGTAAGACTCTTCCTGTAACGAAATGGCCAATACCAGAAGGCAAGGGCGAGGCCCTTGATCATACAATATGTTCACGTGCTGAACCAGGAACCACAGCTTTTAAACCTCTTCCACAAAGTGAGGTCCCTGTGCAAGCTTTTGCTAAGGCTCCTTCATCAGGCAGATCCAGAAGAGACAATCCTGATTCCAACCTCACTCTTGGCATACCACCTTCAGTGTCTGACTCCTCTGGAACTCACAACTCAGCCTTCAAAAGGTACGCATTGGTATCTTGTCAAAGGGGCCCAGAGAGTCAATAGGTCTCAATCAGCTGGCAATTGTTCAAGTCACTCGCCGCAGGATTAGAACCCTGAACAACGATGAAACCCCCTGAGGTGGCGGTGCACTGGCAGAGAGTAGAGGTCACTTCTGCTGATTCACCAAATTCCACCCCTGCTGGTATAATATGCTGATCATTATTTCTGTTACAACGACCCTCATATGCACGTGGCACTGGTACCTGGGATACTTGTAGTTTGAACTCTGAGCTGAAACATTTGATCATGAACTGTGGTCTGAGGAATTCCTTGCTCATTACCTGATTCCTGGTGGAACATTTGAATGCTGATATGTACTTGGCTGCAAATTTCCAGACCCTATAAATTTTGATTTGGAATTTGTAACTGCTGATCCTATTTTACTTATGTTGCATCTTACCTGCTTTGATGAACTAAATCAAACTTTGTCTGCATGCCACAATCCTTTGTGCTGGTGTTACGACCAGATTTCTGAACCTGGGCATTCAATGATTTGACCTAATGGTGTGGCAGAAGCAGAGTGAATTTCATGAGCATTGGAAAACACATCCTCTCGATTTCTAGCCTGGTATCAGGGCTTCCAGCACAGTCAAGCACATTCAACAATACCCTGATATCACAGCAGAGGCCTCTATGAGGTATCTCAACTCAGCATAATTACTCGATTAGGCAGAACAGTACAGTCTATTGACAGAATGTTTCTCTGTTTAAATGCTATTGGGGAGTTTAAAGTAACCGCACTAAAATTCATTTCCAGAGCAGCCTCAACACAAATGTTCCACCTTTTTAGGCAGCAAAGAAGGCCAGACCTCCTCTACTCTTTTAATAAGCAGAACCTGCCCTGAAGATGGAAGTCTCAGTCCGAAATGCATCGGCATGGGTCTCTGCGCATACACAATGGAAAATGAAAGAGAAGTGCAGTATGGAAAGAATTATGAGCACTTAGTGTTTATTGTGTTTGTCTCATAATGACTAATTATACATTGTAGTATGCAGTAGTGTTAAATACACACCAGGCGTCTCCAGGTCTAGTGAATGTCTCACTAGACATTATTTGTTCTGAGAAATTCCTTGCTCATTACCTGATTCCTGGTGGAACCTTTGAACATTGATGTACTTTGCTGCAAATTTCCAGAGCCTATAAACTTTGATTTGGAATTTTTGTCTGGTGATCTTATTGTACTTGTGTGTTGCACCTTGCCTGTCTTGATTAACTAAATCAAGCTTTGTCTGCATGCCACAATCTTTTGTGATGGTGTTACGACCAAATTTCGGAACGTGGACAATCAAGGATTTGACACGTTGTGCATTATGTCTGGTTATATTTCTGTTATTGTTGCTATTGTTAGAATATTGATATATTATTGTTTCCTTGCAACTGATGCTTTCTGCACCACTTGTCATGAAAATGATGGGTTGCACATCCTTGAGTTCACAGTTAAAATACTTACATCTCTCTTGGCAGTATGCCTACATTTTCAATGTTACCAATTGCTGGGTGTGTGCCATTTATGACAGATTCCATATTGCACCCATCCCCTTTCAGTAGGGGGGGAGATGTTTGTTTGGATATAAAATTGGTTACCCAGTCCCAAGGCCCAGGACACTGTAGGGTCGCTCATTCCCACTTGTGCTTTATGGGTCCTCTGAATGTTCCCACCCCAGACCAAGTAAGCATTAAGTCAGCAGCACTCCACCTTTCCTCCCCAGCAATTGGTCTTGCATTCTACACCAGCCCAAGTTCTCTGAGTTTTGTTTTTTTAAAACACTTTATTTGTCATTTTCCATATACAACAAACATGTGATTACATTTAGGACACACTATTCCTTTTTATAAATACACTCTGCCCTTAAACTTCGTTGTTAGATAGAAAACAATTAGGCACAATCTGAGCCGTATACAAGACACATCCCTTTTACCCAACCCCACCTGGTCCCCTCTCCTAGTGTGCACCAACCTCCCATTATACCGATCCATCCCAACCCTATGGACGCCTCCCTTCCCCTCATCATCATCTAGTCATCCTGCAGCCTAAGGGGTTTGTAGTTCCGACCGAGCATCAGGTTTATCCCACACCTCATGCAAAACATTGTGTACCATGAGCTGCCACATCTATTTTGTCCCTTAAACACTTTGCCCTGCACCAGGCTCCTATTTTAGGTCAACTCTACACCTACTACACCATGCCAACTGCTCTTTTGGCAAGAAGAAGCCCCAGGGCCACAACTCTGGAAATTGTTGTACCCCGTCTGTCTTTCCTGAAGGGACCTAGCCCTAACAAATATTGCTAGACTGTGAGGTGGCTCCTCACTGCAACCATCCCAGACAGCTCTCAAAAACCATTTGCCAAAAGCCTTTTGCTCGGTCTCATCCCCACCACATATGTAAATATGTTCCTATCTGCAACAGTTCGTGTCTGCACCTGAAACCTTTTTGACCACCCTGACCAGTGGGATATATGCCCACCTTACGATATTGTACTAACCCAGGTTCTCTGTTCATGGGAACTAGCAAATGTCATTATTATCTGTCTACCATTTCCAGTGTAGTGATCAATAATGTTACATTTGCCTTTGACCAACATTTGTTTTCCCAGTCCGGCTACAATGTGTATTCTGGAAAATGTTTCATTTGTGGGGACAGAGTTTATCCCTGGGTTCCCAGTAATTGGGGTGGAAGATGTTACCGGGGTATATATTGCCCGCAGTATATCATACACCCACCTTTACAGTCGAGTCCCATTTCAGAAGAAGTACTGCTTTGGAAAACGTTGTTCTGGGGTCCGATATCTGATACCAGCCCTTGTGATCAAGATAAATTGAAACCGCTGGATCCATTTGTCATGATTAGTGGAGGATATTGCAAATGCCACTGCGTCCTCCTGAACTCTATTAACCCGACAACAAGGAGCCACCCAAACCATGGTGCTTCAGAATCATTTGGCTCTAGATATTGCCCTGGCCTCACAAGTAGGCATTTGGCAATCATGAACATTGAGTGCTGTACTTAGCTACTCAAGCAATATTACTAACATTATCACCCACATTCGTCACACTGTAAGCCCCCTTCACACTAGTCCAGATTCTTCTTAAACCTTTGGGGCTTGGATTGAAGGTCTATTGGCAGTGGCGTAACACCATTTTTTGGGGGCCAACCTGTGAGCCATGCTGAGGGCCACCCCCAAGCTACTCAACAGATAACGGGACATGTCAAACTCTGACCCGACCACCAGTCATGTGCAATGCCCATGTTGGTCATGCCGCTGCAGGGGCAGGCACACACTGCGCTAGGTGAAAGGTTTAGGTATATTTTTCAATCAGAGCTTAAGTCTTTTGCATAACATTGAAACATGGGGAGGTTGGAGGGCATAAATATTTGCCACAAGTATGCAAGAGCAACCGAGCATTGTGAGGATGCCTCAGTCCACAAAAGGTGGTTTGGGAGAGGGGTCATCCCTGGAGAAAATGTTTTAAATGATGAGTTAAAATTGTGCACTATGCAGTACATCTTTTGGGGAACATTGGGTAAAAAGTCAGACAGTTTGCAATCGTTCTTGTTCGGCAACTCATTAAAAAGCTCAATAGATGCAAGTCACCAACATTGCACAGCAGCTTTTCCCAAAACATTTTCATGCCTTTCCCCGTAATATATGCCATTATAAAAATAATGTTCATGCCGGCTGTGCCCATACATTTCAATGCTGGCTGCACCAATAAATGCCAGTATTCCTATATAACAACATGCTCATGGTTGCTCAGTCTTATCCCCATTCAAACACATCCAGTTGTTGCTAATCCAGGTCTCAACACAAAGATAGATGGTCTGAAGAAGGACGGCATCCTTGGCATAATCCCCTGATGAATCCAGATCTAGCTGGGTGTCATCAGAACAGTTTGAGAAATACACTCCAAGCTCATGCAACAGGTAACAGAAAGGTTTAATGTAAAGGTTGCAAAGAAAGGAGGCATACATGCTCCATGAAGGACCCCACAGGAAATGGTGGAAGAGGGAAAAGTGGCCTCAACCCAACATACTCGAGAGATACGATTCTGGAGAAATGTTCACACGCATAGGATTGAGTCAGGAGTGCAGCAACCATTTTTCTCTAAGGCGAGCAGGAGTTGGTCATGGTCAAGAAGATCAAAAGCTTCTGCCAAATCCAGAAGAACCAGTATGCCAGAGCGACCTCCATCTGATATTCCTGCAGATCTAAAAGAGTGGTCTCAGTACTGTGGAAGGGTCTAAAGCCAAACTGTCTTGGATGCAGGATGTTAGTCTTCTCTACAAAGGCTTTTAATTGGTTAGTAGCACATTTATCAAGCACCGTGTGGAGAAAGGACAGTTGCAGATGGGGCACAGGTTACCAGGGTCACTTGGGTCCAGTCCTGTTTTTTTTCTCCAGAGGGATGATGGTGGTTTTCTTTATGAAATGGGGGACTTGATTACTGACAAAAGAGGAGTTGAGCAATCTTACCAAAAAGGGTGCAATGATATCCATTCTAGTCCAAGAAAAAGGTTAGGGGGGAATGGTGTTCTCTGAACACTGTGAGGGGTGCAAAGTCTAGAGGGTGGCCATCATGTTTGCAAGAGAGGCAGGAGTGAAGCTAGACATATTCTCTGATTTATTTATCACAGGAACAGGAGGAGGACAGAAAGGTAGATCTTTATCAGTTGAGGGTTTCACTCTGATTGTGTCCCTGTCCTTGTCCACCTTGGCTTTGAAGGCAGTCTGTATGTCAGCACAGACTTGGTCCGTGGGAGCTATAGCAATGGACAGAGTACTGGGTTTCTCTAATGACTTCACAATCTCAAAACGCTTTTCAGAACTGTTGTTTGCTTCCTTTGTTTGTTATATAAAAAAAACAATGTTGCTTCATTAATAGCTGTCCTGTAGTCTTTGTCTAGGATCTTCCACTGGGCTGTGTTGTTTACTGAAGGGCATTTAAGCCATTGGGTCTCCGCCTGGCGTTTCTGAACTTTCGTTTGGCATAGACCCTGTGTGAACCATTTCTGGTGAGAAGGATTGTGTCTAACCAGTTTGCTCCTAACCAGCACCACACAATTCAGCATGGAGAGCCTAAGGTTATTAAATGTGTCGGTAAGAATAGAAGGAGGGTCCAGATCAGATGTGGCCGACATGATGCTGTCAAAGCAGTCTTTCAGGTCTAGCTGCGTAATCTTCTTAAAGTTCTGGTTTATTACAGTTTTCTGAGGGTTTGGTGGTTTAGGAGATGGGCCAGGAGTAAGGATTGTAAAGGAAACATGATAGTGGTTGGACCAGATGCAAGGGAAAGTGTCCATTGCATTCATTTCAAGATTATTTCTACAACCCAGTCAAGAGTGTGACCCCTATTATGAGTGGGCACACTATTAAGGACATGGAAGTCAAGGTTATTTAACGCCTTCTCTAGGATGGTTGCTTTCTGGTCGGCTACATCATTACGCCAATGGTTGACATACCAAACTAGACAGGTGGAACAGTTGGGTCCTTGTCATTTATTGAGAAGATGGAAGAGATCTTCATCAAAATTAGGTGTTACAGCTGGAGGATGATAAATCAAGACAAAGTTAATGCAACTATTCGTTGACGGTGTCAGTTTGAAATGCAAAACCTCACAATCCTTAAAGGAGCAAGGTGATTGAAAAAGATGAAGGCTATGTTTGTCTATAATAGCTACCCCCTGGCCCCCTGGCCAGAAAGGGGGTTCTGACAGAAGGTGCTGTAGCCATCTGGGGTGGCCAGCTCAATCAGTCGGCCACTAGCTTCATTTAGCCATGACTCTGTGAGGCACAGTAAGTCCAAGTCTCCTTCCAGAATATAGTCATGTATATTGGTGGCATGCTTAGAGAGTGTGCAGGTGTTAAGCAGAGCAATTTTCAGATTCGTGTTGACATTATTGATGTTTGCAGTGTTAGCAGGGTAATTCCACTGGGCAGCACAACCAGAGTTTGTAAATGAAGTGGCCTTTATGTGCAGAGGTCCTTATTGATTTTTTAGGAGCAAAAGCCTTTTGGGCAATCATCCTTTCATACGGTTGTAGGATTGGCTAAAGGCAGGGCAATTGGGAGGGTCTAATCTAAAAGAGAGATATTTATACATGGTGGCAATGTGGTGTGCCTTTTGGGCAGCAAGCAGAAGATTAAGGCTATCTAGGTAACCCATGTTTGTAGCGTCGGTAGTTTGTCTGTGGCTCACAGAGTACAGAACACAACAGTGCTATGAGATGACTCCTGTGAGCAAAAAGAGTTGGTTAGATTGACGTATAATGTCTTCCACACCCTACCAAGGAGTAGCAGGCCACCAACGGTATTCAGCAGCTTCCGTCAGTGGACGGAATACAATGAAATGTACAGCTATTAATGGTGCAAAGGCCGGGCACACAATCAGCATGCAGTATGTTATACCTCACAAGGTTTCAAGAACGTGTACAAAGCACAGAATACCTCAAGGGTAGGGTTAATGGGAGGAAGACGCTGACACGTTGATTCCAGCAATGACAGAGGAAGACTGGGCTTGTCTCAGGTGTGCCGGCGCAGGTGCTCCAGATCAACTGATTTGAGGAGCCTGGAGCTGATTGGAAATGTAGTTTCCCTGGCCAAGTAGCTCCAGCAGAGTACACAATGCCAAATGCTGCTTTTAAAGTGAGTAGACTAACCTCACATGCAGCCAGGCACACAATCCACAGAATGTGATGGAATCTCACAAGTAATTACAAAAGTATTACAATTTCAATTAAAGCACATCAAACACACATTCAGTTTTGGCAGCAGCAAGATAACACACACACAGATGCAAAAATAACAGTTTTCTGAGGGTTTAGTGGATTAGGAGATGGGCCAGGAGAAAGGATTGTAAAGGAAACATGATAGTGGTTAGAACAGATGCAAGGGAAAGTGTTGTCCGCATTGAGTTCAAGAATATTTACTACAACCCAGTCCAGGGTGTGACCGCCTAATATGAGTGGGAGCACTATAAAGGGCATGCAAGTCGAAAAATGTCTTTTGACATTTTCTCTAGGTTTGAATTGAAATATCATTCCTATGCAGATGACACCAAATCTATGTTAGAATAGAATCTGCACCGGAAGCCACACAATGTATATTAGCTTGTGCTACAGCTATTAAAAAATGGATGTTGCAGAGTAAGCTCCAGCTCAATCCCTTGGGTGGTTGCCTATTTTAACGAAAGACTAAATGATGTGATGTATTCAGATCAGAACTTTTTTTCTTCACATGATTTAAACCAATACTCTACTTTTCTCACTCGACTGATGAACTGCATGATTTAAGTCCCTGGTCATCAGCAACAAAAATCAAACACAAAATCTATACATTTGCATTTTGTTGTTGAAACTATCCAGTTTCAAAAAAAGATTATTCATCACTCTTCACGACATTTGAAAGATAAGGCTGACCTGAATGGATTATTTCTAATTGACTGCTCATGTTGCAGCATGATGCGGAATATATGCTCCTCACACTAAGAAAAAAGAACTTGCGTGAATCAATAATAATCGCATTAAACAAGCCTCATTACTAATTGACTCAATTTCCCAATCTGCATGGAGGGATCATTTTTCCAAAAGGAATATCCACCCTTTACCAACTCTGCCTGTTCATCTAGCTTTAAGCATTTATGGTATCCTGATTTTGATCTAGATGATACTCTAAATATAATAAAAAAATCTAATCCTTTAGGAGACCTGGGCCTAGACGGTCTTTAGAACACTAACCTTAAAGGTAATCTAAGGCGATAGGCATGATTTTTTTTTAGACTGTTCAGATCTGAACTGGAGAAACAATCAAATCCATGTACATGGAATCAGTGCCACATAGTGCCCTTATATAAAAAAAAAATGCCTAACTATCAGCCGATAGCCTATGTTATGAGCAAGATCTTTTCTGCCCTCATTTTAGGGTGCTCAATACTTGGGCCCTGCAGAGCAGAGTTTGGGATGCTAGACAATCGCGTTTTAGAAACCGTATTGGCAGTGCATTAAATTCCTTTATGCTACATATGCTCCAATCCCAAGCTAACCTCCAACAGTACCGCATATTTATTTTTCTGTCGATCTTTCGATGGCTTTCGGTAGTGTAAATCGTGAAACCCTTTGGGGCAACTTGCAAAGTTGGACATGTCCACCTAGCCTGCTAATCATCCTCACTTACACAAAGATATGCAAATCCAAATTTGCCTCGATAAGCATGGGCACTTAACAGACGCAATCTTTACCCGTGAAGGACTGCGCCAAGGCTGCACCTTGGCACCAGCATTATTTAATCTTTACATCACAGATCTGTGGAAGGCATTTGTTAAAACCAACATCTTTCCACCACGTCTGGGTACTCATTTGATTCAAAATATCTTGTATGCCGACAATAAAGTCATTATACACCAGACTTTACTTGGTCTGCAACATTTGCTAAATTCCCTTGTTTCTTATATGAGAGGTCTGGATTTTGAGATTAACTTATCCAAAACCAAGATGTGGTGGAAAATTGGAAGTATCTAGGGTGCATATTTCAACAAAGCAACAATTGCGGAAATTAATATTTGCAATTAGATTTGGCCATAACATCTTAGTCAGCCAAACTAAAACAAAAATATTGCTCTTTTGGGAAATTCTCAATCCTGCCACTTGTTAAATATTACAAAGCTAGAAGGATTCTATGCTTACTGTATGGAAAGGAATGTAATAATTCAAGGATTGATTGGTGTAGAATTGAAGGTACATTTTTGCACTGTTGTTTACATCCCCCAAAAACGGATGTTGATTTTGAACTACTATTGATCAGTTTGTCGCAGGTTGCCTGGGTTTCAGAGGGTGTGTTGAAGTGGTGTTCCTCCTTTTTGGAAGGTCCAATCCAAGCAGTTAATCCTCCCCCTTCTACGTGGGGTACCTCAGGGGTCATTGTTGTCGCAGATACTGTTTAATGTGTACCTTAGGCCAGCTAGGGGACCACTCCGGTGGTGATAGTGCATGGTACAAATGTCCTTTAACATTAACATTAATATTAATGGAAATTTCCTCTAGGTTTGGATTGAAATATCATTCCTATGCGGATGGTACGCAAATCTATGTTACATTCAAATCTTCACAGGAAGCCACACAACATATTTTAGCTTGTGCTACAGCTATTAAAAAATGGATGTTGCAGAATAAGCTCCAGCTCAATCTCTCTAAGACTGGGGGTGTTCGTCCCACAAATCCTCTTAAGAACTATCATAACATTACTCCTTGCCCTGCTATTTTTGATGTGGCCACATCCTTCTTGTACAAGATAAAAAATCTAGATTGCGTATGCGAGGCATCGTTGACCTCTGGAGCTCATGTCCCCGAAGTTGTTAGATCTGTGTTTTACCAACTTAGGCTCCTGAAACCAATTTTGCCAATTTTCTCTGAATTGGACCTTGCTATAGTGGTGGGGAGTAGGGTAAACTCCAGACTGGACTATTGTGGCACTCTTCTGCTGGGAGAACTTGAGAGCCAATTACTCCGGCTGCAGACAGCACAGAATGCTGCTGTCAGACTGGTATTGAATTTGTCAAAAAAGACACCCAACTCCAAGTTTTGGAGGAAGCTGCAAAGGTTGCCGATTCAGAAACAGATAGAATTCAGATCATTGTTGTTAATACACAAGTGTATTCAAGGAGTGGCAGCTACCTCGTCTCTAAAATTAAGTCTTATCAGCCATCCCGTTCCTTGCGCTCAATTGGGAAAAATGTGCTGGCTTCTCCTTCCTCTCAATTTGTTTCCCAGAGTCATCAATGCTTTTCTATTAAGGGTCTCTGTCTTTGGAATGCACTTCCAGTTGAACTACACAGCATACCTTCTATCAGTCCTTTTCGGAAAAAAGCTGAAAAACGATTTGTTTCAATATTTGTCTTTCTATGTGGTGATGCCTGAAGTGAGCACAGGAATACAACAATTTCCTGCTTGGTTCCGGAAGGATATGTGCGCTATAGGTTCTCAGTTAATCAATCAATCAAATTGTGTCCCTCTAAGTATAAAAAGATATGAGTTAGGGCTCAATTCATTGCAGCCTTTAGTTGAATGGAAAAAACGTTCCTTTCTTGAAAACATCTTTAATATTCATCCTCATTCCTTATTTTTAATTCTGCACAACTTACATTCTGGTAATTCATGATTGGTTCTAACTGAATGGGTCAATTCCAATATAGATCTTTTGTCTCTGCTAGATCTTGACCTGACTGTTCTTACCAGTAATCCTAAATACGTGGAAAAAAGTTGATGTGTACAGATTGGATGAATACATATGATGATGTGCGGTACTATAAATTGTTCACGTATTCTAACAAGACCTCTAAATTGTATTGAGAAATACTTGCTCAAATTCCCTCATTGTCGTGAGTGACTGTTTGTCATGAGGCTACGTTTTAATCTGTTGTCTTCTCTGGAAGATCTCAGTGCTAGATTTAATACTCCCGGGGACCAAAGACAGTATAGCTACTGTCGACAATATGGCACGGTTGGGTCATTAGAACATCACTTTATCAGATGCCAAAGGATCACCATTTGGGACATTTTGTTCGTAAGGCTTTTATAATAACCAGTATATCATTGTGGGAGCGAATCCTCTCTGGTAATTACACACCTTTAAATTTAGCTGCCCTTAATTTCATAAAAAGTGCCTTAGGTCAATTCTCGTCTTTGTAGTTCCCTGCCCCTAGCAAAATGATTCTATGAACTGACATGGGGGGAGGACGATATTAATTATATTTGCACCCTACTAAGGCATTTCATTTAATGGGAGAGAAGCATGATTTGTCGTAATGGAATTTTGAAATTTTCGACTGGAAACATTATTTTATATTTTCACGAATGTGTTATATTTATATGCTGTTGTAACTTTGTCTGCCACGGTATTGGCACTGTACCATGGTATCTGTGTGTTTCTTCTATATATGTATAAAGGTTTTGATAAACCATAAATGTAATGAAAAGCTTGTATTTAAGTGCTAAATACATGGAATGGACCAGCAATATTAGCACTTTAACAGAGTTGGAATTAAGAATCCTTGGTCAACTAAAACCAGCTCCTGGGTGTCAGGCATCACCTACTAGGCAGGAGCTACCGCTGGCAACCAGGATTGAGGTCACAGCGGATCGCAAATCTAGAGCCACATTTTAATCCTTTATGTTTAAATGTGTACTTTATGTGTCCTAATTTTTCTTTATTGACATTCTCAAATACTCAAAGTGTATGTTACATATGTATGTTTGTAAGTCACCAGTTGTCCTGTGGAGCCAAAAGTAGCTCCTGGTAGCTGTTTGTTTCAAGCTAACCATGCACTCCTAGGCTAGAGGCAGGAGCTAAATAGCTCCCTGCTCCCCTCAATTTCGAACCCTGACTTATGTGGGGTTCAGCCTTCTCCATGCAGTTTCATCCTTTGCAGAACAGTGCACAAAGCCAAAGCGTAAAAATATGGAAAAATTGCCTTTATGCCTTGTGTGTATGCTGCGATTTGCAAAATAATGTACATGTCACACCCTCTTTACGCTTGGCAGGCCACATTTCAAATGGATTCTTATAGCAACCATCTACTTTTGGAAGGCAGATTCCATAAGAAACCATTTGTTGGACATGCACATGCAAATCCCATGCTTGCGTAAATCCATGCGATTTATGCGATTTAGCAGGTGGAGCCGGAAGATGAGACAAAAATATATATCCTCTTCTGCCTCCCACTCCACCTTCAAAGCTAAGTTTAAAATGATTAGGAACATTAAAAAAAATGGATAAGTACTGAGATAACTCTTTTTACACCTTGTTTTTACATTCATTTTCTGCTGCAGACTTTCAAAAATATCGCCACAGTGATTTGAGTTGCTCTTAGAGGCGTGAGTGACTGTCATGGAGAAATGTGTGAAACCAGAAGGTCAAAATGTCTTTTGTGGTGAAGATTTAGCAACATTGGGGAGGGGCAGCATGTCCAATGCTGGAGTTATTATCCATAGGCTCAAACTAATGGGTAAAAGAGTTTATGCCTTGGTTTACAGCTGTGGGTCATTTTGAAAAATGTTTGCAGGTGGAGTGGGAGACAGTAGGCAGAACACTTTCCTCCTTGTCCTTTCCTTTCAACCTTCGATATTCATACAGGTGAACAATAAATGGATTCATTTATAACCCGCCTGCATTTAGCACCTGCTAAAAGCAGTCGACTCTATAGGAATCCATTGTAAATCCCGCCTGAAAATCTTTTTTTGTAGGCATCATTTACAACTTTAGCATAACAGATTGTAAAATTATAAAGTAAAATCGCTTTTGCTTGCTTTTCATTTTGCTCTCTGTTTTGCAAAAGTTGAAAATTGCATGCAGGGTTCCCGGCAGCATGTAGGTGTTTGCAGTCCATTGGATGCAATTAGCATTTTCTATTAAATGCAAATTGCATGTAGAGATCCACCATAGCTTGCTCTTTGGTCCCCTGCATGCAATGTTCAACATTTATAAGGCAAAAAGCAAAACTAAACAAAAAACTATGGAAGATGACTTTTACTCTTCAGTTTTAAGTTTCGTTTTGCAAAGAAATCACCTCTGCAAATTATGCTTGGCATGTAGTGTTTATTAATGGATTCCCATGGAATCTGCCTGCTAATTAGCTGATTCGAGATGGATTCCATAGGAATCTATTCGTTTTACTCTTGCATGACACTCTCACACAAAATGTAGGGGAAAGCACAGCAGGGGGCTATTACAATGGGGCTCATTTTCCAAGCCGCCAGAGTGCAAATTAAGGAGCAAAAGGCAGAGTTACCGGCGCTGCTCAAGTACCACCTTCATTCATGTTTTGGGGCATTTTTGTGGGTTTGAAGGCATAGGGGGCATGGAACGTGAGCTGCGTTTCCACTTCCCTTTTCCCCTCTGCCTTCAAAAACCACAAGGTTTAACACCAGCGTGACATATTCATGCAGATATAAAACCAATAGCTTCGCATGGAATCCTCCTGCTTTTTACGCCTGATAAGCCATTATAAACACACTGCTATGCATAAATGTCATGCAGTGTTCACTAATTTTACGTCCCATAGTACACAATGGAGGCACAAAGGTACTTCCGCCAACATTTTACAGCTTCATTTTGCCTTCCACAGGGCAGTTGACTAAAATGGCCTTGAGGGGATCTTTTTTCACATATGTGCAGTTCCCTTTGGGCAATTTAGGCAACATTTTAAAATGAGCTGCCCTGTGTGCCCCACTTTTATCTTGCCTAACCATGAAAATGGGCTGGGAAATGGAGGTGTAAAAGAAATGTGCCTTGTGTTGATGCCACCATTTTCTGAACCGCCAAACAGAAAATGATTCCCATTGTATAAAAAAGAGGAGAGAAATAGAAAGCACGTGTCAGAAGCTGGATGCAGCAGTAGCAATTTCACTCATTTGGGCTGCTGAAAAAAAGATAACCTTTCTCTTTTGCCACCTTGCTTTCTCTATTAGCCAAACAAAGAGAATCAAGAAGCCAATCAAACAAGATCTCCTCCGAGGAAAAGGGCAGTTTCAGGAAACATCCATGTTCCCCAATGTATACTCTCGGCTCAATATGTGACAGAAAAAACAAACATTAGTGGTAGCATTTGTGAGAAAATGTACTTCCCAACAGTCTTTGCAAAGCCCTTAAAACATTTTTGGTGAATTAGTGCACGATTTAATATTTTTACAAGCCCAACACATTCTTTACCAATCTCAAACAAATGTGTAAAGCCTATCTTTTTAACTGATTCAAAAACACCAGCATTTGCTAAGCCTTTACTGTTCTTGGTTTAACTAAATGAGCAGCAACGGTAATTAGGTGACGCTCATCACATTGAGAAAGACTGGTGATAAAATAATGCACCGAAAAGCATCGAGTACATTTTAATTGCAGTCATTACCCCTGTTATTACTATAATCTTTAGGACAATTAATTCTCAGATGCTGATCCCAGAGGGCGAAGGAGCACAATCTGCATGCAGTTCTCAAGCAGAAACAATTGTTTTCAGCCATGGAGATTAAAAGCCTGCAGATTTTCATATTTGCGCTTTTAAGTTAAAGGGCGGGTGCTTTAACCAAAGGTAATTTGGGTTTCAGGTAAGTGGTAATACCTATGCAGATGTACAGATCAGCAACATATCTGCTTAGCGATTACAAAAAGTAGCGAATCGCAAAGTAGCACAAACAGCAAACAGTGTGATATACGGTTTACTGAAAAATCATAACCACCACTATTATTCGCAGTGAAATGTCCGTGGAAATAGTGAATTCGCTAAAAAGAATTCAGGTTGGGTATGTGGCTTTTCTTTCTTTGATGACATCAGACGGTTCTGAGCGCTTTCAAACAATGAAGATGGACATTGAATCTTGCGATTCACAAGTAAAACTCATAGACGTTGGCATAGACTTACTGAAAAGAAGACGGGCACTGCAACAGCCAAAGATCAGGCAGTTTGTTCACTGGGCCATTAACTGGAATATATGTTGATGAGTATGAGTCCAGAGTGCTTCAAGAAGAATCATCAGGATAATTCAGAATGTTAAAAACCGAGGTGCCAAAACGTGCGAATCGCAGTAAAAGAGCGAAAATCGCAGTGCAAGTGCGAAAATCGCAGGGAAACCAGCGCACATCGATTCATGGAAGGCCGTGCGCGAGAAAAATATCGGATGTGCGCTGAAAAAGTGTGCGGCGCACGCAGGCGCACAGGATATCTAACGGCGTGCGCCACGGCCACAGCGAAATCGCACATAGCGCGGCGCACACAACAAAAGTAGGCAGAACACGGGGCGTAACACTGGGAATGGGGAACAACTCATCAAAATGTGGGCGTCACGGGGGGAAGTACAGGAGGCAAGTGCGCGGAACGCCCACACGCTCGCCTACAACACGTATTCATGGAATCCAATAGAGCAAACCAGCGCACGGTCAAACCAGCGCACAGGCCCAAACACGTCCGCCACAAGAAAGCAGGCGGTAGTGTCCCTGCCCCTGAAATAAATGTGCGCCAAAATGTGCGCCAACAAAAAGCACCTATATACAGCTATGATGAATTTCACATACTGTGGCCCTCTAAGACAAATGACGTGCAAAGGGGGTACGCGACAAACACGGATACCCGCTGCGTAAATAATAACATGTGTGTGTATTCTGTGCTGCGCGGAAAGTCCCACATGCGATTTGCCTGGGTACGTGTATTCTGGGGTGCGCGGAAAGTCCCACATGCGATTTGCCTGGGTCCGTGTATTCCGGGGTGCGTGGGAAGTCCCACACGCGATTGGCTGGGTATGTGTATTCTGGGGTGCGCGGGAAGTTCCACACGTGAATTGTCTGGGTCTGTGTATTCCGGGGTGCGCGGGAAGTCCCACACGCGATTGGCCTGGGTATGTGTATTCCGGGCTGCGCGGGAAGTTCCACATGCAAATTGCCTGGGTCCGTGTATTCCGGGGTGTGCGGGAAGTCCCACACGCGATTGGCCTGGGTACGTGTATTCCGGGGTGCGTGGGAAGTCCCACATGCGATTGGCCGGGGTACGTGTATTCCGGGGGTGTGCGGGAAGTTCCACACGCGATTTCCGCAGGGTACGTGGATTCCGGGGTGCGCATGAAGGTCCACACGCTAATTCTGCAGGGTACGTGTATTCCAGGGTGCGTGGGAAGTTCCACACGCGATTTCAGTAGGGTACGTGTATTTCGGGGGTGCCGGGTAGTACTACACGTGAATTGACCGTGTGGGTCCTCCCAGGTGTTCCCTCTACACCCTCCACGGCCCTGAAGGCAGCCCACACCACAGGGGACTACCCTGCACCCCTGCTCATGTCCCGCAGGCAGCCATCCACCATGGCCATGCCCCCAGCCAACCCACATGTCACCTTGCACTACTGATCACCAACGCATGTCTCCCAGCACCCCCACCCACCAGCATCCAGGGGCACCCTCCACCAGGCCCCCACTCATGTCCGCCTGCACCCCCACCCCCAGCAGCCAGGGGCACCCTCCACCAGGCCCCCACTCATGTCCCCCTGCACCCCCACCCACCAGCATCCAGGGGCACCCTCAGCCAGGCCCCCACACATGTCTTCCACCACCCCCACCCCCAGCAGTCAGGGGCACCCTCCACCAGGCCCCCACTCATGTCCCCTGCACCCCCCACCCCAGCATCCAGGGGCACCCTCCACCTGGCCCTACACATGTCTCCCACCACCCCCACCCCCCAGCAGTCAGGGGCACCCTCCACCAGGCCCCCACTCATGTCCCCCTGCACCCCCATCCACCAGCATCCAGGGGCACCCTCCACCAGGCCCCCACACATGTCTCCCACCACCCCACTCCCAGCAGTCAGGGGCACCCTCCACCAGCCCCCACACATGTCTCCCACCACCCCCACACCCCAGCAGTCAGGGGCACCTGCCAGCAGGCACACACACATGTCTCCCACCACCCCCACCCCCCAGCAGTCAGGGGCAGCCTCCACCAGGCCCCCACTCATGTCCAACTCATGTCCCCCTGCACCCCCACCCCCCAGCAGTCAGGGGCACCCTCCACCAGGACCCCACTCATGTCCCCCTGCACCCCCACCCCCCAGCAGTCAGGGGCACCCTCCACCAGGCCCCCACTCATGTCCCCTTGCACCCACACCCCCCAGCAGACAGGGGCACCCTCCACCAGGCCCCCACTCATGTCCCCCTGCACCCCACCCCCAGGTGTCAGGGCACCCTCCACGAGGCCCCACTCATATCCCCTGCACCCCACCCCCAGCAGTCAGGGGCACCCTCCACCAGGCCCCCACTCATGTCCCCCTGCACCCCAACCACCAGCAGCCAGGGGCACCCTCCACCAGGCCCCCACTCATGTCCCCCTGCACCCCCACCCCCCAGCAGTCAGGGCACCCTCCACCAGGCCCCCACTCATGTCCCCCTGCACCCCCACCCCCCAGCAGTCAGGGGCACCCTCCACCAGGCCCCCACTCATGTCCCCCTGCACCCCCACCCACCAGCATCCAGGAGCACCCTCAGCCAGGCCCCCACACATGTCTTCCACCACCCCCACCCCCCAGCAGTCAGGGGCACCCTCCACCAGGCCCCCACTCATGTCCCCCTGCACCCCCACCACCAGCATCCAGGGGCACCCTCCACCTGGCCCCCACACATGTCTCCCACCACCCCACCCCCCAGCAGTCAGGGGCACCCTCCACCAGGCCCCCACTCATGTCTCCCTGCACCCCCATCCCCCAGCATCCAGGGCACCCTCCACCAGGCCCCCACACATGTCTCCCACCACCCCCACTCCCCCAGCAGTCAGGGGCACCCTCCACCAGCCCCCCACACATGTCTCCCACCACCCCCACACCCCAGCAGTCAGGGCACCTGCCAGCAGGCACACACACACATGTCTCCCATCACCCCCACCCCCCAGCAGTCAGGGGCAGCCTCCACCAGGCCCCCACTCATGTCCAACTCATGTCCCCTGCACCCCCACCCCCAGCAGTCAGGGGCACCCTCCACCAGGCCCCCACTCATGTCCCCCTGCAACCCCACCCCCAGCAGTCAGGGGCACCCTCCACCAGGCCCCACTCATGTCCCTTGCACCCACACCCCCAGCAGACAGGGGCACCCTCCACCAGGCCCCACTCATGTCCCCCTGCACCCCCACCCCCAGCAGTCAGGGGCACCCTCCACGAGGCCCCCACTCATGTCCCCCTGCACCCCACCCCCAGCAGTCAGGGGCACCCTCCACCAGGCTCCCACTCATGGTCCCCTGCACCCCAACCCACCAGCAGCCAGGGGCACCTCCACCAGGCCCCACTCATGTCCCCCTGTACCCCCACCCCCCAGCAGTCAGGGGCACCTCCACCAGGCCCTCACTCATGTCCCCCTGCACCCCCACCCACCAGCATCAGGGGCACCCTCCACCAGGCCCCCACACATGTCTCCACCACCCCCCACCCCAGCAGTCAGGGCACCTGCCAGCAAGCCCACACACATGTCTCCCACCACCCCACCCCCAGCAGTCAGGGGCACCCTCCACCAGGCCCCCACTCATGTCCCCCTGCCCCCACCCACCAGCATCCAGGGGCACCCTCCACCAGGCCCCCACACATGTCTCCCAACACCCCCACCCCCCAGCAGTCAGGGGCACCCTCCACCAGGCCCCCACTCATGTCCCCCTGCTCCCCACCCCCCAGCAGTCAGGGGCACCCTCCACCAGGCCCCCACTCATGTCCCCTGCCCCCCCACCCCCCAGCAGCCAGGGTCACCCTCCACCAGGCCCCCACTCATGTCCCCCTGCACCCCCACCCCCCAGCAGCCAGGGCACCCTCCACCAGGCCCCACTCATGTCGCTTTCACCCCCACCCCCCAGCAGCCAGGGGCACCCTCCACCAGGCCCCCACTCATGTCCCCCTGCATCCCCACCCACCAGCATCCAGGGGCACCCTCCACGAGGCCCCCACACATGTCTCCCACCACCCCACCCCCAGCAGTCAGGGGCACCTGCCAGCAGGCCCACACACATGTCTCCCACCACCCCACCCCCAGCAGTCAGGGGCACCCTCCCCAGGCCCCCACTCATGTCCCTCTGCACCCCCACCCTCAGCAGCCAGGGGCACTCTCCACCAGGCCCCACTCATGTCCCCTGCACCGCCACCCACCAGCATCCAGGGGCACCCTCCACCTGGCCCCCACACATGTCTCCCACGACCCCCACCTCCCAGCAGTCAGGGGCACCCTCCACCAGGCCCCCACTCATGTCTACCACCACCCCCACCCCCCAGCAGTCAGGGGCACCCTCCTCCCGGCCCCCACACATGTCTCCCACCACCCCCACATCCCAGCAGTCAGGGCACCTGCCAGCAGGCCCCCACACATGTCTCCCACCACCCCACCCCCCAGCAGTCAGGGGCAGCCTCCACCAGGCCCCCACTCATGTCCAATCATCCACCTGCACCCCACCCCCCAGCATCAGGGGCACCCTCCACCAGGCCCCAACTCATGTCCCCCTCTGCACCCCACCCCCAGCAGTGCAGGGGCACCCTCCACCAAGTCCCACTCATGTCCCCTGCACCCACACCCCCCAGCAGTGCAGGGCACCCTCCACCAGTCCCCCACTCATGTCCCCCTGCACCCCACCCCCAGCAGCAGGGGCACCCTCCACCAGGCCCTCACTCATGTCGTCCGCCTGCACCCCACCCCCAACAGCCAGGGCACCTCCACCAGGCCCCCACTCATGTCCCCTGCATCCCCACCCACAGCATCCAGGGGCACCCTCCACCAGGCCCCGCACATGTCTCCCACCACCCCCCCCCCAGCAGTCAGGGCACCTGCCAGCAGGCCCACACACATGTCTCCCACCACCCCACCCCCCAGCAGTCAGGGGTACCCTCCACCAGGCACCCACTCATGTGCCCCTGCACCCCCACCCCCCAGCAGCCAGGGGCACCCTCCACCAGGCCCCTACTCATGTCCCCCTGCCACCACCACCCACCAGCATCCAGGGGCACCCTCCACCTGGCCCCCACTCATGTCTTCCACCACCCACCCCCAGCAGTCAGGGCACCCTCCACCAGGCAAACTCATGTCCCCGCCACCCACCACCAGCATCCAGGGGCACCTCCACCAGGCCCCACACATGTCTCCCACCACCCCCACCTCCCCAGCAGTCAGGGGCACCCTCCACCAGGCCCCCACACATGTCTACCCACCCCCCCACCCCCCAGCAGTGCAGGGCACTGCCAGCAGGCCCCCACTCATGTCTCCCACCCCACCCCAGCAGTCAGGGGCAGCCTCCACCAGGCCCCACTCATGTCCACTCATGTCCCCTGCACCACCCCCAGCAGTCAGGGGCACCTCCACCAGGCCCCCACTCATGTCCCCCTGCACCCCCCCCCCCAGCAGTCAGGGGCACCCTCCACCAGGCCCCACTCATGTCCCTTGCACCCCACCCCCAGCAGCCAGGGGCAGCCTCCCACGAGGCCCCCACTCATGTTCCCTGCACCCCAACCCACCAGCAGCCAGGGGCACCCTCCACCAGGCCCCCACTCATGTCCCCCTGCACCCCACCCCAGCAGTCAGGGGCACCTCCACCAGGCCCCACTCATGTCCCCCTGCACCCCCACCCCCCAGCAGTCAGGGGCACCCTCCACCAGGCCCCCACTCATGTCCCCCTGCACCCCCACCCCCAGCAGCCAGGGGCACACTCCACCAGGCCCTCACTCATGTCCCCCTGCACCCCCACCCCCAGCATCCAGGGGCACCCTCCACCAGGCCCCACACATGTCTCCCACCACCCCCACCCCAGCAGTCAGGGCACCTGCCAGCAGGCCCCCACACATGTCTCCCACCACCCTCCCCCCAGCACTCAGGGGCACCTCCACCAGGCCCCCACTCATGTCCCCCTGCACCCCCACCCACAGCATCAGGGGCACCCTCCACCAGGCCCCCACACATGTCTCCCACACCCCCACCCCCAGCAGTCAGGGCACCCTCCACCAGGCCCCCACTCATGTCTCCTACCACCCCCACCCCCCGCAGTCAGGGGCACCCTGCAGCAAGCCCCACAAATGTCTCCCACCACCCTCACCCCCAGCAGCCAGGGGCACCTCCACCAGATCCCCCACTCATGTCCCCTCACCCCCACCCCACCCCCAGCAGCCAGGGCACCCTCCACCAGGCCCCCACTCATGTCTCCCGCTACCCCCCCCCCCAGCAGTGCAGGGCACCCTCCACAGGCCCCACTCATGTCCCCTGCATCCCCACCCACCAGCATCCAGGGGCACCCTCCACCAGGCCCCCGCCCATGTCTCCCACCACCCCCACCCCCCAGCCGTCAGGGCAGCCCCAGCAGGCCCCCACTCATGTCCCCCTGCTCCCCACCCCCCAGCATGCAGGGCACCCGCTCCACCAGAGCCCCACTCATGTCCCCTGCACCCCCACCCCCAGCAGCCAGGGTCAACCTCCACCAGGCCCCCACTCATGTCTCTCCATCACCCCACCCCCAGCACCGAGGGGCACCCTCCACCAGGCCCCCACTCATGTCTCCATCAGCCCCACCCCCCCAGCAGCCAGGGTACCCTCCACCAGGCCCCACTCATATCCCCCTGTCATCCCCACCCACCAGCATCAGCGGCACCCTCACCAGGGCCCCACACATGTTCTCCCACCACCCCCACCCCCCAGCAGTTGCAGGGGCCCCTCCACCAGGCCCCCACTCATGTCTCCCACCACCCCCCCACCCAGCAGCTCCAGGGCACCTCTCACCAGGCCCCCACTCATGTCTCCCTGCACCCCCACCCACCAGCATCCAGGGGACCTCCACCTGGCCCCACACATGCTCTCCGACCACCCCCACCTCCCAGCAGTCAGGGGCACCCTCCACCAGGCCCCACTCATGTCCCACTCATGACCCCCCACCACCAGCCACAGTGAGGCACCCTCCACCAGGCCCCCACCATTTCTCCACCCACCCCACCCCCCAGCAGTCAGGGGCAGCCTCCACCAGGCCCCCACTCATGTCCCCCTGCCCCCACCCCAGCACAGCAGGGGCACCTCCACCAGGCCCCACTCATTTCCCCTGCACCCCACCCCCCAGCACGCAGGGCACCCTCCACCAGGCCCCCACTCATCGTCTCCACTGCACCCCCACCCCCCAGCACCAGGGGCAGCCCAAGCCACTCATGTCGCCTTCTCCCCACCCCCACCCCAGCAGCCAGGGGCAGCCCTCCACCAGGCCCCCACTCATGTCCCCTGCATCCCCACCACCAGCATCCAGGGCACCCTCACGAAGCCACCACACATGTCTCCCACCACCCCAACACCCCAGCAGTCAGGGGCACCTGCCAGCAGGCCCCACACATCATGTCTCCCACCACCCCACCCCCAGCAGTGCAGGGGCACCTCCACCAGGCCCCCACTCATGGTCCCCTGCACCCCCCACCACAGCATCCAGGGGCACCTCCACCTGGCCCCCACACATGTCTCCCACCCCCCCCTCCCAGCAGTCAGGGGCACCTCCACCAGGCCCCCACTCATGTCCCCCCTGCACCCCCACCCCCAGCAGTCAGGGGCAGCCTTCCACCAGGCCCCCACTCATGTCCCACCTGCCCCACCCCACCCAGCAGTGCAGGGCATCCCTCCACCAGGCCCCCACACATGTCTCCCACCGAGCCCCACTCCCAGCAGTCAGGGGCCCTCCACCAGCCCCCCACCATGTCTCCTCCACCCCACCCCCCAGCAGTCAGGGGCACTGCCAGCAGGACACCCACTTATGTCCCTCCACCCCCACCCCCAGCAGTGCGGGGCAGCCCTCACCAGGCCCCCACTCATGTCTCCACCACCCCCACCCCCCAGCAGTCAGGGCACCCTCCACCAGGCCCCACTCATGGTCCCTGCACCCCACCCCAGCAGTCAGGGGCACCCTCCACCAGGCCCCCACTCATGTCCCCTTGCACCCCACCCCCCAGCAGCCAGGGGCACCCTCCGCCAGCACGCCCCACTCATGTCCCCCTGCACCCCACCCCCCAGCAGTCAGGGGCACCCTCCACGAGGCCCCACTCATGTTCCCTGCACCCCACCCCAGCAGTCAGGGGCAACCTCCACCAGGCCCCCACTCATGTCTCCCACTCACCCCCACCCCCCAGCAGTGCAGGGGCAGCCTTCCACCAGGCCCCCACCTCATGTCTCCCCTGCACCCCCACCCCCAGAAGTCAGGGGCCACCCTCCAATCAGGCCCCCACTCATGTCCCCCTGCACACCCACCCCCAGCAGTCAGGGGCACCCTCCACCAGGCCCCACTCATGCCCCCCATGCACCCCCACCCCAGCAGCCAGGGGGACACTCCACCAGGCCTCACTCATGTCCCCTTGCCACCCCCCAGCCCCAGCAGTGCAGGGGCAGCCTCCACCAGGCCCCACTCATTGTCCCATCACCCCACCCCCCAGCAGTCAGGGGCACCTGCCAGCAGGCCCACACACATGTTCCCCCACCCTCACCCAGCAGTCAGGGCATCCTTCACGAGGTCAAAACTCATGTTCCCTTCACCCCCACCCAGCCAGCATCCAGGGGTCCCTCACCAGGCCCCCACACATGTCTCCACCACACCCACTCCCCAGCAGTCAGGGCATCTGCACCAGGCCCCCTCATGTCCCACTCATTCTCCTCTTCACCCCACACCCAGCAGTCAGAGGCACTTCCAGCAGGCGCCACACACGTCTCCATTACCCCACCCCCCAGCAGTCAGGGGCAGCCTCCCCAGGCGCCCACTCATTCCAATCATGTCCCCTGCACCCCCACCCCCAGCAGCAGGGGCACCCTCCACCAGGCCCCCATCATTCCCCTGCAACCCCACCCCCAGCATCAGGGCACCTCCACCAGGCGCCCCCACTAGTCCCCTTGCCACCCCCCCAGCAGCAGGGGCACCCCACGAGGCCCCATCATGTCCCTCATCCCCCCACCCCCCTGCAGCAGGGGCACTGCAGCAGGCCCCACATGTCCCCCAGCACCCGCGGCCCCCCAGCCGTCAGGGCACCTGCACCAGGCCCACTCA